>CM068371.1:189777174-189917174 GCA_034769895.1 Magicicada septendecula | reverse complement strand
AAAACGCCTATCCTATGTTGGTTCTCCCGTTGCGTTAAATATTTGTGCCAAGTTTGGTTAAATCGGTCCAGTGGTTTAGGAGGAGATGTGGAAGACCCCAAAGAACCCCCAAAGGACCCCATCGAAAAAAACACCTATCCTATGTTGGTTCTCCCGTTGCATAAAATATTTGTGCTAAGTTTGGTTGAAATCGGTCCAGTGGTTTAGGAGGAGATGTGAAACATACATAGGTACATAGATACATACATACAATGGGGGGGGGGTTGCCCCTTATGAGTGAAAGTTTTTAAAATCGTTTCTTAGTGAGCACCTAAGACCTATGATGAAGCTATGTTCAAAGCTTCATTGATATCCATTCAGCGGTTTCAGAGATATCGTGATCAGTGAGTCAGTCAGTGGTATTTGGCTTATATATATTACCTAATTATAAGTGTAATACTACTGACTCGGAACGCTAAGTTTTTTATTGGTACCAAAATGGTTACATTATTATTACCCTTAATATATTACATTTAATAGTGAGCATATACATTTTTGTAATATTAAGTGAGATACCTTATATTATTTTATTTAATAATATATATATACTTTCACTTATGAACTTACTATTGTCACTTCCCAAACGTTTCAAGATGTTGTTTCTCTTCTTCAGTGGGTTGAGTACTAACTGTCGATTACAGAATAACCGTTACGGAATGGAGTGTGTGGTGGGGGTTGATGGTGGGAAGGGGTTGGCGCTGAGGTTCGAATTATGTGTGTGGATCAGTGTGTCAAATAGTGTATGTGATTTGTAATGTATCTGTTCATTTAATATGTTGTTTGGTTGTAGTGTGTGATATCTGTATATTTCAAATTGTTCAGCTGTGTTTAGTTTTCTACTTTTTGGTAATTAGTGTAATATTTCCATGTTGTGTTCTATGTTTGTGTAGCTGTGGTTTTCGTTATGTAAATGTGTGGCAAAATGGAGAATGTATGTAGTTTGTGGTGAGGGCTTTTAAATGTTCAGAAAACCTGGAAGAAAAAGATCTTCCTGTCTGGCCGATGTAGAATTGTTGACAATCATTGCAATTTAATTTGTAAACCCCTGTTTTGCTGTATGTGTCAATGTCTTTGTTAGTATTGTTTATGTGTTTTCTAATGGTGTTGTTGGTTCTGTAAGCTACTTTATAATTTTGTTCCCTAAATAGTAAGTTCATAAGTGAAAGTATATATATATATATTATTAAATTAATAAGTGAACGAAGAGGATGCAACAACAAGATAATTATTATTTTATTGTAAGACAGAATAACTGTTGTATATATGTCACTTGATTCGATACTTAATAAGCTATAAGTGATAATAATAAGAATAAACTTTCAATTGTAACTGTTCATTAGCAGATGACAAAAGGTGTAGAAATTCAAATTAAAAAATTTGTATTTGTGAGATTAACAAAACATACAATAATAGTCATAATAAGGTTACAAAAATAGTTATGGAAAAGAACCATACATACATTTATATTTGCAAAATACTCTAAACAAATTTACATTTCCTCTGTTCTAAGAGTAGTTTCATATGTTTGAACTTGTTCCATAGGATTTGTTGGCACTGTATTTAACATCTGTTGGAAAATCCCATTTCTTCTGTTACTGGTACCATATATAAAGTGATTCTGCTAAAATACATCATCTGAAAATATCCATCAGAAAAAAATCTGATGATGTACCAGTAAGATTTTAAGTACCGGTATTGGTATGCTAGTTCAGCATTTTAAGGTAAGAAGAAGAGTTTTTACAAAATTTTCTGGCACATCAAGTGATTGTTCATACCAATGTCAATTTCCACACATAACAGTGGTAGATAATCTGGACTGTTTTTATCTTATTCGTGGTCAGTTTCATATAATTTATTTATTGTATATGGTGTTAATAAGTTGTTGGGTTCAGATACTGCAGATACGTATCTTCAGCACATTTATTTTATTACTTTAAATTTTATTACTGATAAAATTTAGACACATTTATAAGGCACATGTGTAAATTAAGTTTTAACAATAAATACAAGTTTGTTCTTAGAAGGAGGTGAAGTTAATACAGAACACTTGAAGTAGGCTGATGCATGCAAGATTTATTTCAACTACTTATTATGACTAACCAGTGGCAAAGCGTACATATCTATGGGGTATGCAGTGCATACAATTTAATTTTGATATTTAAACATACAAAGTTTTGTAATTCATTTTGTAATTACTTCACTACGACTCGGAACACAAAACTTTTGATGGGTAAAAACGTAAAAGTTCCCCACTTTTCTGAACCAGTTTTCACTTTTAAAAAGCTTCTTCAGAGGTTCAGTTAAGTAACGGACACGTTATGGACAATGAAATCCAAGAATTCATTTTGCTTTAATTGAAACACAAGGAAAGTTTGCCATCTCAAAACTCAAAACTTAAGTTGACACAAGGGATATAGATCGGAACAATAATAGTATGCAGCCTGAACTAACAAATACTGCAGTCTCAACAGCAGTCATCAATCTTCACAGCTTGTCTGAATAAGTAGAACGTTCTGACGTGCCCCTCCCTTTGCTATAACAGTTGTCTGTGAATTGTGGTAATGTATGCGTTACTGTTTCTGCACAGCATGTTCACAGTCTGTGTTGTTTATAGTTTGTTAATAATGAGTGCATTTGTAATAGAGCCTGTGCCAGGATCATCATCTTCATGTGTAGTTGAATGTAACTGTATAGTTTAATGTTTATTTATACAGCCATTCAGTGGTAGAAGTTTCACAGATAAATTTAACATTATCTCTAGCAGTAGACCAACACCAGTAAATCCCAATGTCAAAACCAAGAACTTATGCATGACATTTAAAGAAACAACAATATGAAGAATAAAATCATGGGGTTGTGGATACAGAAAGTCATACAAAATTGTATGATTTACCATGCAATCTTTTTTCAGCAGAAAAAATATTTAGACAAATTCAGGAGTTTCTGATTTGAACAATCTGTTACATTTGCAGAAATGGTGAGTTTCACAGAATCATCTTGCTTTCTATCTTGTTTAAAACACTTAGGCAAAAGCAGGAATTGAATATGCTCTCAATGAACAGGTTAAAAGTAACATTAAAAAGCACAGTGACATGGTAAAACGAAACCAGTACATTCTTCATTTTCTAATTGATGTAGTGTGTTTTTTGGCTGAAATGAACTCCTTGTCATCGGCATGATGAATCTGTGTCATTGTTAAATCAAGGAAATTATGTAGAACTATTAAATTTGTTAAATTAAAATATGACAGCATGTTATAAAATGACCTTAAAATATCTACAGTTTTCTCATTTATCTACTGATATTCAAAGTGATTAATTAACTCTATTTCTCAAGCCTAATCAGCAGGAATAAAAAAAATGAAAAAATAGACTTCTTTTGTAGCAATAATAATGGATAAAACAAGAGATATCACAAACATGTACCAGATGTGACTGTGTTTCATTACATCAATAAGGCTGGGGCCATTCAGGAAAGATATATTGGTTATAGTGAAAGATCGTACAATGAACACATTCACAAACTTAATTCTCTGACTGAAAACGGCTATGAAGAAAAATTAGTTGCACGAACATAGAATGGAACTCCTGGTATGTCTGGTGAATAATGAGGATTACAGGCTCTGGTCAAAAGTAGGTGCAAGCAAGTAATATTTATCCATTAGTATGCTCACAAAATGAACTTGGTCTTGAAAAATGCAGTAGATCATATTAAAGAATGTAAAATATTTTTAATATGTTATTTGATTTAGCTTTTTTTTTTTTAAATCATCCAGGCAAACTCATGCACTTGACCAAGAAGTGAAGAAGCAACTTTCATCAGTTGCGCCTACCAGATGGGACTACAGCAGCAGACTAGTGACTGCTATTATAGAAAACAATGCAAAGTTTATAAGTCTCTTTATGAACAAAGGTAAGTGGGACAGCAGAAGTTATATTGGAGTTAAACAATTTGTATAATAATAATAAACATTATTATTATATTAGTCCTTCAGAATTAGGAAAATTGTAATATTTTTATTCTTTTAATATCTGCAATTAATACTGTTGATTGTTTTAATTCAGGTTTTGATTGTCAAATAGAGAGGAAGAAGGAATTTTTTGCTTGTCGATGGATGAATTAGGTATGACTGCATACACATTCTGCAAAGTCAGCCCTTACCACTGTGACTAATTTTATATAAAGTACTCCCAATTGCATATAACATTCACTTGCTCTCAATAGCTAACCTTTTAAATTTTATGTTATGCCATTTTTAACATTCTCATTCTCATTGTCATTGTCTTTCGTATTCTAGTTGTTAATATTAACGATTACATATACCTGTTTGTATGTACCATATATTTATATAATAAACAAAAGACTTACGTTCTGAAAACATGAAACTGAAGACGATTCCAAAAGCTGCAACAGAAGCTGCATCATCTATACCTGCAATTGCTATAATCAAAGTAGGAATGCCTTTGGAAACACCATAACCCTTGGTTCTGAGTCGGAACAAACATGGCACAACCACAGCTGGTGACACGGCTCCTATGATTCCACTGAAATTACATTTTGATTGAACAATCTAATTTTTATTTAATACACTGACATTACAGGATTAGATTGAACAATTTAAAATAGTTAATTTGGTACAGGGAAAGTTAATATTTTTTCTTCAGAAGATTCAGAGTATCAGAAACCTTTTATCATAAATCTTATATTTGTACAGTTTCACAAACTTTTGTATCACAAATTTACGTAAAGTTTTGTTTTATAACTTCATCTAGCTACAAATAAATTGAAAATTACATTTTAAGTGAAAATACAGACATACACACACTCACACACAATTACGTTTTCCTTATGTAATTACTGATGGGATTTATTATGTACAAGTCCAGATGTGTTGAACTTACTTGATACAGTCGTGTTACAAGTGCTAGTATGTGTTATGTGTTCACTGTCAGTAGAAATTATTAGTATTTATTTTATATTATATATATTTTATTCTATATTAGTATATTTATTATTATATTAGTGTATTATTCACTCTTTCTTGTCTGAATTCATTCATTTTTTCGTTACATTATTTGAATTAGCATGGACTATTCTGCATTCTGATATCTGAAAATTATAGGGATGGTTCTTAAAATTTGATTCTATGCTATATTCATGACACAGACAATATGAACATGTTTATATACCATCACGGAAGCTGTTTATTCATGTATCATGTGTTAAATAATAATTATACAAAAAGAATAATATTATTTTTCAATAAATTAATATTATTTTATAGGGTATACTGGATAATAACGTTAACTGATTTTCCTGCCATATCTTTTTGATTAGGCTGTCTAGTCAAATGCGATTTTACATACACAAAATATTTTCTTATCAAATAATAATAATTACTGATCACAAAGCAATGGAACATCTATGTTTTATGACTGTACCATGTTTACACAGACCATGCTTGCTTGCATCAGTGTACAATACACCGTATGTTTATTGATACATATATATGTGTGTTGTCAGAATTAACAAGAGCATCTGTTTTATTAAATAGTGGCTTCTATTACTTCTCTAATCTTCAATAGAAGCCATGAAATTTTTGTATAGGTGAAGTTTAAAATCATATACAGTACATTCCATAGTGTTTAAGCTGGCATTAAGCATTAACAATTATTGATATTACTGAGTTACATGTATGCATAAATAAATAAATGGCCCCTTACATAAAGCTAATGTAAGTAAAATGGCACACACACACACACACACACACACACACACACACACACACACACACACACACACACACACACACACACACACACACACACACACACACACACACACACACACACACACACACACACACACACACACACACACACACACACACACACACACACACACACACACACACACACACACACACACACACACACACACACACACACACACACACACACACACACACACACACACACACACACACACACACACACCATATTTTTCATTAGGGCTAAATAAGATGCTCTTTTGAGTAAGATGCATTTCAAAAATATCTAATAATTTCTGACTAAAATCATCAACTTTTATTTTTATTAATAACAATTTTGAATTTGTTATTTTGGTGCATTATTAGATTATGAATCTTCAATAACAATACTACATAAATAAATGCAGTGGTCTAGATACATTTATTAATACAGTAAACAGCTTACAACAGTACATATAAGAATTACAAGTAAACCTATACTGGTACTTTATTACTCAAATAGTGATACAGAATCAAAAAAATCTTAACCTATGTTAACTTAGTTATAACATTTTTATCATTTAATTTTCTTTGTGTCCTTCACTTCAGAAAAGTAGCATCTGATACAGTATTTTTAGTGTGTGCGTGTGTGTGTGTGTGTGTGTGCCTGTCTTACAATGTTCAGAACAAAACTGTGGTAAAGAGGTAGGAGTTGACAAACAGCCACAAGTTGAAACACCTATTGTTAAACTGTGTTACTTGTTTTAATATTTGTTACAGTTAAAGTTGGTCCTACTCCTCCATTCAGTGTGTTTGAGGTGAGTGGAATGCCAACAATAGTCAGTTAAAAAAAAAATTAGTTGCAATTGTTAAATGAGGTGTATTTAAAATGTAAGGGATGGGTTCATTATAAAAGAAAAACAACTATGAGCAAAACATTTATTACATGCTCAATACCTTCTGTACTTTTCTGTGTAGTCAGAATTGTGTGTTCTAAGCACTGTTTGCATTAAGCTTTTATCTATCATCTGCATAAAAATCTGCCAATTGGGATTGAAGTCTATTTAGTACTGTTGGTTTCAGCTCTTCGCTGTGGTTGTGGCTGTGGCTCGTCACCACATCTTGGGGTGACAAAAGATGTGGAAATAACAACAGTGTAAGGAATGTAATTTAGAAATTACCATTTGTAATCTTCTGAACAGTACAGACTGTGCAAGCCCCATAGCCAGAACTAGCTATCAGGGGGGGGAAAATATTTTTCAGGTCGGGCAAAATGACCTATTTTCTGAGGGAGTGCATGTTTATATATTTTTTCATTTGACTATTTATATATATTTAGGTCTCTCTCTCTCTCTCTCTCTCTGTATGTGTGTGTGTTATATTTATATATTGCAACAGAACACAGGATGATAAGCTATGTTGTTTATATCAGAGCACATGGATGACGAGCATTTTCTTGTTTAAATTGGTTTTATGTGATATTTTGTCTTTTAGTCGTTAAGTTTTGTATTTAGAAATGGATAAGCATGTAGGGTATACCAAACTCTTCTTAAAAAGGTGTTCTATATTGTCATGTATTTTTTGTGTGAATTTGTGCGCATGTGCGGGTGTGATAATGTGCGATCGCTATAGCTTCAGTGGTAGTTAACCGATTGACGTGAAACTTTGACACGGAATTATTTAGGTAAACAGCTTCAATTTGTGTATACTCTGAGGTTCATAACTATTTTAGAAATATGTTTTTTTTAAGTGAAGAAAAACTCAATTGTAACTCTTATCAAAGATAGGGTACTAAAATTCGTATATAATTTCCATGCAGGCCTTTGCTAAATTATACAAAGTTTTTCATGAAATTTGTATATCTGTTTGTTCCATTAATCATGTGACTTGGGCTTAGCCTATCAGAATACACTAAATTCAGTGAGATTCATTCGTTGTAGAGTTAGGATGGACAGAGTCTATCTGTAGAAGTTGCAAGGGGAAGTTGTACCCGGTGAAGAGAGTTGTTCTCTTGTAGAAATATCATATATAAAATAAACCTTGGTAATTCTTAACAAAGTTTTGCGTTAAGAACTGAGTGGGTAAAATATTTAGATAAAAACTAAAATATAATATAGTGCTGTTTTCGTGTAAGTTAAGATATCCGCTTAGGGAATTTAAAGACACTTCAAGATATCGTGGAAGGTGTACATTAAATGCACCGCATTAATTAATACCCATATTAATCTTGAGATTAAGAAAATATAAAGTATAAATTAATAATAAACTGTACGAGTGAAATTTATAATCATTGTGAGTGAACAATTTATGAAGAAACTAATTAATGTTAGCAGTCAAACATAATAACAATGAGACTCATTGAAATATCGCCGCTGGAGCCGCCTGCCATAGAAGAGGACGACAAGACGAAGAGGATGCCAGGACGAAGAGGACACCAGGAAGGAGTGATGCTGTAGAAGAGGATGAAGAGACGAAGAGGATGCCAGGACGAAGAGGACACCAGGAAGGAGTGACGCTGAAGAAGAGGACGCCAGGACAGGAGCGACGAGAGGAGAGGAGGACGTTGCAGCAACCAAGTAAAATCGATTTATATTATCGAACAATACAAACAATTATTTCTATTATCAATACGTGACAATTTATAATACAATATAATATTTAAAACTATATTTGTGTGTATAATAAATAATTTTTCATCTCCTCCATAATAGACTTGTTTGTGAATTTTACACACTCACTATATCCTTATTAGTAAAATAAAATTTGATCTGTTGCATAAGGATATTTGGTGCTGGCCAATGTTGGGCTCGATTTTTTGCATTAGTTTTAAAAAAAGAAATATTATTTTGAGTGTGTAGAGACTAAATTCATTGAACTATTTATAAGTGGTGTTCTGTGTTATCAGGGAGTGTAGATAAAAGTTTGAATACTCTCTCTTATCAGATATTTGAACAATAGTAGTAAATTGTCTATGTGGAGATTGAATTATTATTGTATTTATGTTAGATTAAGTTGTTTACATTTGATTGAGATACGGGACTATAATAATAAATAACATATAAATGGACGTTATTCATAATAAGTAAATTAAATTTTAATAATAGTGCCGTTACGATAAATAAAGACTATAATATTTGTTAAATTTATAAAAATAAATAATCAATATGGCCGAATCACTAGAATTATAGAATACGTTAGCGGCATTATTGGCCAATATGCAGAAAATGTCTGATGACAATAAAACAATTAAAGAAGAAATTAAATCTAGTAAAGATGAAGCAGCAAAACAAAATAAGTCACTACACGATGAGAATAAAAGAATCTATACAGCCGTCCATGACCAGGCAAAACAAAATAAACAACTTTTAGAGACAACCGAACAATGTATAGGCGAAAAGGTAGAAATAATTCGCAGCAATATTGAGACTGGTTTAGAAGCGAACAATTCTCGCATCAATGACTGTGAAACTAAAATCACTGGGATAGAGGAAAGAGTAGTTCAACACACATCTACAGTGAGTGAGCCTGTAGCTGAACAAGATCAGCGAATACAGGAGCTGGAACAACAGCTGCCCGACTCCAGAGTACCTCGACAACGGCGAACCAGACCACGTTCATCTATAGAACTGTAGATGAAAACAATTCACAGTTGAAATTCTTTGGCAGGGAGTCCGAGAATCCGCTTCTCTTCCTGAAGAACTGCCAGCGAGACATGGATGCAATAGGCGACACCCTGAGTGAGATGGATAAAATAAACTATGTAGTCAGGAGATTAAAGGGTACTGCAGCTGAATGGTTCACGGTAGTACAAGATAAAATAGTTACATATCAAAATCTGGTACAACATTTTAGGGCGAGATACTGGAACAGCGAAATACAGCAAAAAATTTAAGTGAGTGAACAATTTATGAAGAAACTAATTAATGTTAGCAGTCAAACATAATAACAACGAGACTCATTGAAATATCGCCGCTGGAGCCACCTGCCATAGAAGAGGACGACAAGACGAAGAGGACGCCAGGACGAAGAGGACACCAGGAAGGAGTGATGCTGTAGAAGAGGACGAAGAGACGAAGAAGATGCCAGGACGAAGAGGACACCAGGAAGGAGTGACGCTGAAGAAGAGGACGCCAGGACGGGAGCGACGAGAGGAGAGGAGGATGTTGCAGCAATCAAGTAAAATCGATTTATATTATCGAACAATACAAACAATTATTTCTATTATCAATACATGACAATTTATAATACAATATACATCTTTAAAACTATATTTGTGTGAATAATAAATAATTATTCATCTCCTCCATAATAGACTTGTTTGTGAATTTTACACACTCACTATATCCTTATTAGTATAATAAAATTTGATCTGTTGCAATATATATACATTGTAAGTGAAACAATCAATTACAAATCAAACAAACCTCTGAAGAACTTCTGAAGATACAGAATAATTTCTGTGAAACGTGTATCACACACACACACACACACACACACACACACACACACACACACACACACACACACACACACACACACACACACACACACACACACACACACACACACACACACACACACACACACACACACACACACACACACACACACACACACACACACACACACACACACACACACATTTTCATTCTATTTAAGTATTTGTAATATCCTATTATCTCTGCTGATGGCGATGCTGCCTGCTTTCAACTAAGAAATATGCATGGGTTACAAATAAGCCGAGTTAGTAACATTTCCATTATATTCAAAATACACTGATAGAAACTTTGAAGAGTTACAAATAATTTAAGAAATTTAATGTTGGTTTTATTCTTCAATTTAAATTGTAAGTTCATCCTTGATTTTTGGATGAACCACAGCATGTTTTTTTCCTTTTCCAAGATCACCTATTTACAAAGGTTTTGATAACCACAAGTTCTTCAATTAATAGCATGTCTATTTTTGTATAAAAAAGGGCTGCTGTTGAAACTTATTCTCTAAAGCAAGACGCCACATAACTTTTGCAACATAGCACTCCAGCCATGTAATAAATTATACTAATCAGCTTGAAAACAAGGTAATGTTTTGTTTTGGGAAGACGTAAATTATGATTTGTTCAATTTGCTCACCTCTGTAGGTAAATCAAAGTATTCGTTGATTCTATTTATGGTATGCATAGGCTACTTGGTATCGTCAATGCTAAATTATCATGTTGACAGATAGAAGTTGTGAGGGGTGTTTTAGCGTCCTGATCCCTCTGCATTGTCTAGCTCGATGACCTCCATTTTTTTGCATTCTAGTTTGGTCATGTGTTACAAAGGTGTTAGGATATGGGCCCCATTTGTATAATAGGGCATGCAAGTAAGGCCTTTCATGTTTGGATTGCTCCTGCCCATAGGCGTAGCTATGGGGGGCAGGGTGGGCACGGCCCCCCCCAGAATGTGCGGTACCCCCACCAAAAAAAAACGATCTAATGTAAACTTGCCTTGTCTGCGACTCTGCTCGACTGATTGACGAGAGAGCCAGCTCAGTTATCTGTAACTTATGACATACGTACGACGAGTTGCCTGTTCGGTTGTTTATTTTTGCTTTCATAACAATATAATTTGTGATTGCATTACACGACACGGTCCTTGAATAGCCTATACACAGAAGCACGTTTATACAGGTAGGTTAATAAGGTTATGTTTCTTTGTTACTAAACTTACTTATTTGTTAACTAATATGCCCGGAAGTGTGGCCAGACGTGAATTTCTATGGAACGCATGATTGACGGTATATTCGCATTTTTTGCGTGTTTCGCGTTAAACTTGTATTGTCGCGTTTGTGCGCACATCGGTGTTTACAGCATTGGCGAAGCGAAGATCCGATCAGATTGTAAAGATCTGACGCGCGCGACCGTCGATATTTATTGAATTTCACGTTGTGCGGAATGAAATGTACAAATGTAGACCGACTCGTCGAAGTCTATCTAGTATAGCCTATACTTACGGCATTTTTATTGAATATATTTTAGAAAATCTGTTGTTTTATTTTAAAATGTTTTTCCTGTGAAACAAGGTGTACGAAATGACATGGATGTAGTTATGTTTTATTATTATTTTAACTCTTGGTGTGTGGTTATTTTCACAGATTTGTTCTACCGTTTCAATGAAGGGAAATATATTGAAAATAAAGCACTTTTAATAATAAGTTAATGTTAATTTCGTATGAAATTTGAAGTGACTAATAAAAATTGTACAATATTTAATTATAAAATGAGGGAAATAATTGTATTACAATAATTTGTTAATATAACATATACTTTTTGCTAAATACTACGAACTTAAAAGAAAATAAATACGTAAATTTGGTTTATAAGTTATTATGTCATAACTTTCTGTTCCGAAACCTCGCCGTTTTTATGCATGTGGTTACAAATGTCCTCCAACTTGAATCGATTAAACATTTTAATCGATATTTCAGTTCCGAAGCCTCTATCTCTAACCGTTTTTATGTTTGTCTGTTTAAATTATCATGTAAACATTCTTTTGAGTATATTTAACTATGTACAGTTCCACCTGATGACGATATGTGGGGGGAGGGTACACGTGTTTTCTCATATAGAAATATACAGCCCCCCCTCCAAAACTGCTGAATCTGCCCATGAGTTATGTAGAACATTGATAAGTCAAAGTTCGAGTGAAACATTTCTTTTATACATTTTATTTTAACTGAATTTTTTATACATTTCATTTTTACTGAATTTTTTATATACTTCATTTTAACTGAATCCATTATAGATAAAATAACATACAAACGCTTCTTTTTCTAGATGTAAACATGAAGAAATTTAAAGACATCAGATCATTTTTTCAAAATAACGAAGCTCCAAGGAAACCTAGTACTTCTACACAGCTTGAACCACCAACAAGCTCAACAAAAGGATCTTGCCTCGATGAAGAAAAGGAAGTTGAAGGAACGAAAGGTTTAGAAAACTGGCCACCATCAATGTCCCAGTCAGCCGATTTAGCCATAGAAGCGAATGTCGTCATTATTGATCCTTCAAGATCTTCTGAAAATGCTTATAAACATATAAACATGACGACCTTGGCACCCTTCAAGTTGGACCATCACAACCCCTTATAGATTTTCCGAAAACTAAATTTGGAACAAAATTGAGATCATTTTCGTCCAAACATTATCAAGTATATAAAATTTAGTTGGAATACAACAAAGGAGAAGACAAAATCTACTGTTTTGTATGCAGACACTTCAGTAAGGGAAGTATACAAGACCAAAATGAAAAATTTGTAAAAAGTGGTTTTAACAACTGGAAGAAACTAGCAGTGGCGTTAAAAAAACACGCAGAATCATCGCTTCACGCTGAATGCAGCCAAATGTACGTGTCTTATCGGCAATCTGTTACACTTGGAGATATTAATCAACAACTTATCAAACATCAAGAAAAAGAAATTATCCAAAATAGAGAATATTTAGCTAAACTTATTGATGTAATACTGACCCTTGTTCATCAAGGTTTGCCTTTAAGAGGGCACCGGGAGGATCCTACTTCTAAAAACAGGGGTAATTTCGTAGAAATTGCTCAACTTCTTTCTAAGTATGATGATAAAAACTTTTCACTCCACTTTGAAAAACATTTCAATTACTGCAGCCCAGATATACAGAACGAAATTATTGAGGTGATATCAAACCTTACTCAGGAGGAAATTGTGAAAGAAGCTAAAGCATGCGGATTTTTTTCTTTGAGTGTGGATGAGGCCAGATGCTATAAGGAGGAGCAGTTATCAATGACCATAAGATATGTAATCAACCTAGACATCGTCGAAAGATTTATAGGTTTTATTAAGTGTTCTACCTGTAGAGATGCGCAAGGACTGGCTACACTAATTTTTGACACATTGAATAAACACCACCTGGGTGATGTACCAATTATTGGGCAGTCTTATGATGGCGCCAGTGTCATGTCTGGTACACATCGAGGCCTGCAAGCGATTATAAAAGAAGCTCACCCTCATGCAATTTATATCCATTGTTTAGCGCACAAACTTAATCTGGTGGTTGTTGATTCATGCGCAACTCTTTCATTAGCAAAGACCTTTTTTAATGGAATCGAAGCTTTGTATATCCACTTCTCACAACCTGGTCATCAAGCGAGTCTGAAAAAATTACAAAACACTTTCGGAATAAATACCAGCCGTGAAATGGGAAGTCTAAGTACTACCAGATGGAGTTGTCGCTTTGAAAACTGAAAAGCAGTACTGACGAATTATGAAGCCATTAAATCGGCTTTGGAAAAAGAGATCACTGAGAACTGAGACAAGCATTCAGTAGAAGCACTCGGATTGCTAAAGACTATGACTAAACCAGAGTTTGTCGTGTCTTTACACACATTTCACACAGTTCTCGCTATAGTAAATGTACTGAGTAAATATTTTCAGACCTCAAAAGCAACACTTGGTCAGGCTAGTGACCTCATAGCAAGTACAACAGGTACTTTCGAAAGATGCAGAAATGAGTTTAAAATTTGGAAAGATATCGAGCAGTTCGCTGAAAAGCACCAGATTTCACTAGAACCTGTAAGAGTCTCGAAAAGGAGACGTCAACAAATGGACATGGATTTCTATACCGAGTTGACTGTGAAAAAGCAACACATTAGATTTGCCGACTGATGATGCACAACCAGAAGAATACTGGAAGATCAACATTTACTACCAAGTAGATAATATAATTGTAAATTTAAAACGACGATTTTAAAATCTGCCGTTGGAAAATGCAGTTGACGCATTTTTGAAATTGGATTTGAAGAACGGAGAGGATTTCATCAATAATTATAAAAACCTCTTAAAGATTGATACTTCAGCTTTAAACGCTGAAACAATGATTATGAAAAACATGCTTCAATCCAAAAAAGTTGAGTAAATGAAGAAAATTTAAGAAAGCATATTAAAAAGGAGTACTGTCCTAATTTATAGCTATAAACTTTTACAAGTTGCAATAGCACTTCCAGTGAGCTCTGCCAATTGTGAGAGAAGTTTTTCTGCCATGAGGCGGATAAAAACGTGGCTTAGAACCACAATGCTTCAGGAACGATTCTCTCATGTGTCACTCCTGCACATAGAGAATGAAATTGTAAAAAATAAAATTTATGCTGATAAAGTGTTGGGCCGATTCGCTGAAAAGAAAAGAAAATTAAGACTTATTTGATTCAGACTTCTTAGGTAGTTACTTCTGAGAGAAAAGTTTAAGACTGAATCTGGGTCAGACTGATGAAAAATAGCTGATTATCATGTTTGTTAAGCTACAAGTTCATAATGCAAGTTTCATATTAATATTTTATGTATGTTACATGATTATTGATTATCAAGTTTGATTAAATAATATAATTGTGAACTAATCAAGTTATCTGTTATTTTTTGTCGGGTTGACCGGCTGGCCCCTCCTAGGCCCACCCCAGAAAAAAAATGCTAGCTACGCCAATGCTCCTGCCTGGCTCCACACTTGGGGTTCAGCTCCGTTGCTCCCTCAAGGATTCACCCACAAGTGCTTAGAGTAACACTGGTGGGAACATTAGCTGGCTGCCATAATGCATTGGCCGGATTGATGCATGCTATGTTGAGAGGAGGATTAGAGTTTCTGGACAACAGCTCAGAGAGGAGGATTATAGTTTCTGGATAACAGCACAGCTGAGGTGGCGAGCTGTTCCTGTTCTGTCTGTTGCTGAATTTTGATGCAGCATTGGGCTAGTCACGAGTGGGAAAGCTGGTGCCATGTGATATTGTCTGTGGACAGTAATGTGGTAATTTTCATATTTAAAGGTTGGGTAATCTGTACGCTCTGTCTCACGCTTATCGTGATCAGGCTAAAACACAGTGCAACGTACGTCGGTGGGCAGCGGATGTAAACACGTCTCTGCTTCGTCCTGTAATTTTTTCATTTTTATTTTGTCGTCGAGACAATTTATGTAGGCCTTAGGCCCTACAACATTTCATGTAGTTTGGAGTGCCGCGTACTCGCGCCTCAATTTACTAACATTTCTTAACCGACGTGGTTTTTTCAAGGTTTAAATGCTTATCAGACTTAGCCAATCTTACAATTCAAACTAAATTGTAACGAAACATTAATAAATGTATTAAAATACAGTCCACGCTCATCATTATTTTCTGCATCCTGGCAAATACAATTAAAACATTAACTTCCTAACATTTTTTTGGTCGCTCCGTGCCTGGATTCATCATTTTACTTTCTTTCAACTTATACCAGAGCGTCTTTCATCATTTTTTCCACCTCAATTTCTGGCCATCACGGGCGATTCAGCATGTTCGCTGATCCGACCGTGTCGGGAGTTATTCAGCATTTCTTTCGTCGCCATTGAGCCTCGTGACAACACCACTACAAGACCATCCATGTGTTAACGCCTACACACCAGATTGAGCAGTCATCTATCCAGTCCGTGTGTATCTGCCATCTATTCCACGGCCTCGACGCTCCAGGACATCTCACACAAGGTACGACATCAACGACATCACTAACAGGTGCGTAGAATGGCGGAAGAAGGCCTCAAAGTGTTGGTTAGAAAGAGAGGCGGCTTAAAGTCTGCCATAGTGCGAATCAATTCTGGTATAATTAATTTTGATAAAAACAGTAACACTAAACATTTTTTAACTGTTAGATTGGAAAGTCTATAGAGTTTAGCAACAAAATATGATGAGGTACAGTCTGAAATTGAATTAATTTCTAAGGAAATAAACGCTGCTCAAGAAGACAGAATTGAGGTTGAAGAACTTTTATATTCAACCGAAGCTAACATTTTGCAATTAATAGAAACTTTCAACGTTCAAACTGGATCTCAAGTATTAACTAGCAATGTGCAATTACAACCTATAAGTTTGCCCTGCTTCACAGGCAATATTTTAGAATGGCAGCACTTTTATTCAATATTTCTGGACCTGGTACATGCCAGATCTGATCTAACTTCAGTGCAAAAACTACATTATTTGTATTCATCTCTCAAAAATGAGCCATTAGATCTAATTAAGGCCTTACCTATTTGTAATGAGAACTATTCAATAGCGTTGAGTTTGCTGTCCGCTAGATATGATAACAAATTCATATTAGCGAAATATTATATTCAAAATTTGCTAGAAGTAAAGTCTACAATCAAAGCCTCTGTACAGAGCTTAGCAGAATTTATAAATACAATAACGTCTTCAGTCAATTCGCTGGCAGCTATGCAATTGTCAGTGGATTCATTTTGACAACTACAGTGGACTCATTACTGTACAACTATTGTCAGCAAAACTTGACCATTCCACGTTTAAATTATGGAAGGAGTCTATAGATCCCGATAATCTTCCTAACTTTCAGAGCTTTACACAGTTTTTAAACGCACGTAGACAATTATTAGAAAATACATTACCGATAGATGCTGGACAGCAGCTCAACAAGCCGACTTTAAGGTTTAATAATAAGTCTGAAAAACATAAATTACGAAACTCTGCTGGCAGCACTGCATTTAAGAGTTATCATTCAACTTCAAATAATTATTTATGCCCATGCTGCAAAGCCAGTCACCCAATTTATATGTGTGACAAATTTCGTGAATTAAGCATATCAGAACGAGGGCAATTTATATTAAAGCATAAATGCTGTACTAATTGTTTAAGACCAGATCATTTTTCACCTAATTGTAAGACCAAACAATCATGTAAGATCTGTTCAAAACGACACCATACATTGCTGCACATAAATAATGTGTCAAAACAAGGTTCTGCCAGCAGTAGCAATTATTGTTCATTTAAGCTCCAGTCAGCAAACAATGTTCTTTTGTCGACAGCAGTCGTGTTCGTCATCGACCGGGCTGGTAACAGACAGCTTGCAAGAATTTTATTAGATGCCGGGTCACAAGTGAACTTTTGTACTGAATCATTTGGTAAAAAATTGCAACTTAACTTCACTGAATCTAATATACCGATTACAGGTATTAATAATGCGACATGTTGTGCCACTAATTTGGCATCTATTCGTATTATTTCTCGCTATCAAAGGTTCAGCTTTGACGCTACGTGTGCAGTCTTATCTGCATTGACTCATAAACTGCCAGCACAATCTTTCGACATAAATCATTTTAATATCCCAGATAACGTTTTCCTCGCTGAGCCACATTTCAACGTATCAGCTGACATAGATATACTTTTAGGAGCGCAATTTTATTTAGACTTGATTTTAGCTAACAAATGTACGTGGTCCTAACTTTCCTATTATACAAGAAACAAAGTTAGGCTACATTCTAGCAGGTAATCTGCCCAAACATTGCCGTTCTAAGGGTCCTGCTGTTTCGTTCTTGGCAAGAAACAACGACAGTCAAAGTTTAGCGTCTCTTGAGAAATTTTGGGAGACCGAAACCATCCTTGATAATGCACCCATTAGTAACGATTCAGTTTGTGAGGAACATTTTGTTAAGTCCACTCATCATAATGATGAGGGTAGGTTCGTTGTCTCATTACCATTCGAGTCTGACAATCCCCAGTTGGGTGAGTCCTATGCTACCGCAGAAGCGAGATTTTTAAGTTTAGAACGCCGGTTCATGCGTGATTCTGAGCTTGCGCGTGAATACGCAAACTTTATTCAAGAATATAGGGATCTTGGCCACATGGCGCTTGTTGACGATTGTTCTGTTAATTCCAGGGTTTCAAATACCTACTATTTGCCTCACCATGCCGTTTTTAAACATTCTAGTTCCACGACAAAACTTCGCGTCGTTTTTTATGGCTCGGCCAAAACTACCAATGGTCTTTCTCTCAATGATATTTTGATGGTAGGCCCAAATGTCCATCAAGATCTTTTTTCTATTTTCTTGCGATTTCGCATACACAACTGTGTTCTGATCGCCGACATCGAGAAGATGTATCGAGAAATTCTAGTGTCTGATAAGGATTGTCATTATCAACGTATTCTGTGGCTGTGCAATCTTGGTTGGGATGAGCCAATTTCTGAGCAATTATATTTCTATTGGCGTTCATTATGCGATAAGTTATATCTAATTGGTAAAATTATTGTCCCACGCTCTATTCGCAGCAAGTCCAAGGCAAAGATAGTTGAATTACATGGGTTTGCGGATGCTTCTGAAAAGGGCTATGGGTGTTGTGTTTACGTTAGAGTCATTTATCAAGATTCATCGGCCTCTTGTCACCTATTGTGTTCTAAATCTCGCGTGGCTCCACTACGACAGGTGTCATTACCCCGCATTGAACTCTGTGCTTGCTTGTTGTTATCGCGACTTTTACTCAAAGTCACCCCTGCTCTTCATTCCTTTATCAATAGCGTTCACCTGTACTCTGACTCCATGGTATCCCTTTACTGGATTCATGCCCAGTCTTCTAGGTGGAAGACCTACGTCGCTAATCGTGTTGCTGAGATTCAGCGTCTCACTGAAACCTACACATGGCATCATATCAATTCGCAACATAATCCTGCTAACATTATTTCTAGGGGATGTCACCCCGACGTTTTGCGCGATTGTTCGCTTTGGTGGCATGGTCCTGCTTGTCTGTCTCAATCTTCTGAGCCCAATCTTTTTTCACCTTTCTTACCTTCTAATCTGTCGTTTCCTGAATGCTCTGCGGAGGAGAAACAAACCCCCAAACTCTCTCTAATTTCTACCCTACCTATTGATCTTTCAAAGGACTTTTCTGACTCGCGTATACGCTTATTGCTTTCGATTCATCAAACATACTAGACCCTCTAGGGCTGAGAAAATCTCGGGTGTTCTTACCCCCGCCGAAATTCATTCTACTCTTAATTTCTTCATAAAGCAATCCCAGTCCATCCACTTCACTGCTGAGCTTAATTGCCTTCGTAATGGGTCTTCTGTCTCTATTAGGAGTAAGTTGTCTTCTCTGGACCCGTTTCTTGATGAGTTTGGCGTCATACGTGTCGGCGGACGCTTACAGCAGTCGCAACTACCCTATGACAATAAGCATCCTATTGTCTTGCATCCATCGGCTCACATCACTCGCCTTATAATCGAGTGCGAGTATATTCGTCTACTCCACGCTGGTGCTCAACTTCTCCATCATTCACTTCGTCAACGTTGGTGGATCATTAACGCCAAGATAGTCATTCGTTCCATCATTCGTAGATGCGTCAAGTGTCTCAGATTTAACACCAAACATCAGGTTCAAAGGCTTGGTATTTTGCCATCTCCTAGGGTTACTCCTTCGCGGCCGTTTCTATTCTGCGCAGTTGATTATGGTGGTCCCTTCATGATTCGTCATGGCGGGCAGAAATCTAGGACTCTGTCAAAATCCTACGCGTCTTTGTTCATTTGCTTAGCCACCAGGGCCATTCATTTGGAATTGGTTTCCGACCTTACGGCCAATGCGTTTATAGCTGCCTTACGGCGCTTCATGGCTCGTAGGGGCATACCCAGCCAGTTATATTCTGATAATGGCACGAACCTTAGGAAGGCCCGCAACGTTTTGCATGACCTTTACAATCTTTGGCATAATAAGGATGCCACCTCATCAATCCAATCCTTTACGACCTCTCATGGTATTAAGTGGTCATTTATTCCGCCCTCGTCACCTCATTTTGGTGGTCTTTGGGAGAGCGGTATAAAGAGTTTAAAGTATCATTTGCGCCGCGTGGTCGGCAAGTCCATACTCACTTTCGAGGAGTTCACTACGGTTTTGTCTCAGGTAGAGGCCTGTCTAAACTCACGTCCATTATTTGCCGTTTCATCGGATGTAAGCGATCCAGTGCCGCTTACCCCTGGCCATTTTTTAATTTGCGCACCATTAACGGCAATACCTGATCCTGACTTATCTCACGTTCCCATCTCTCGTCTTGGACGTTGGCAACTTCTCCAGAAGTTTGTCCAAGTCATTTGGAAATCTTGGTCTCGCGACTACTTACACCAATTGCAACAACGTCACAAATGGAAATTCGCAAAGGAAAACGTTTCCATTGGTGACCTGGTTTTGCTGATCGAGGATAACTTGCCTCCATTAGCATGGAAATTTGGTGTAATTACCGCCACATTTCCCGGACCAGACAATCTAATTAGAGTAGTTGACGTTCGTACGCCTACTGGCACCTATCGCAGACCAATTCATAAGTTATGTTTGGTGCCAGCGAGGGACGAACAGTAAAAAAGAGTTTATTTTCCTTTTAAAATTAAATGTATGTACTTGTCAAACATGTGTTAAATCAAATGTTCTAAGAAGATTTTGTTAGTTATAAGCACCTTTATTTGTAGCATAAGCTTTAATTTGTATATTTTCAATTAGGAAACTGTTTGTTTTACTCAAGCAAGTGTCAGTTTATTTAATATGCAAGGCTTCAATTGTTTTTTGTATTTTCGTGTATACAACATTTGATTTATGCATCATGTCTTTGCTTAGTATTTATTCTTATGTCATAATTTTGTTATATAATATTCACATGGTTTGCAGCTATACAAACCATGTATGCATCTTTCTTGCACATTTTTTGTTAATATGTGTGCCATTTTATTACTCTATGAATTTATGTATTACTTGCAATTGTTCAACACATGCATTACATTTTGTATAAACACATTTGCTGTACTTGTCACTTATGCTATTGTGCCTTGTATTCATGTATTTGTAATTATCCAAACCGATTTCTATTGTATTTATTATGTATAGCATGTATCTATGTAAAACACATTATTTTACCCGCATCTACTGTCTATAATCATGCGCCACGCACATATTTTTATATTCTTGGATTTCGTTGTCCATGACGTTGTCCACGCACGTGGGTGCGTTTTTGTTCCCACCACTAGTAACTGTTCACATTGTCTTTTGTTTCCCCTGTATAGTATTAGAAAGGTGAAAGCCGGTTTAGGCTGTAAGGTAAAACTTTACGTTTTTACTTATAAAAAACTTAGTGTTCCGAGTCGTCAATACTATAGTGATATTTATTTTTATATTTTGTATTTGTATTTTGCGATCACGTATTGCACAATTATTATTCATGCTTTCAATTATGACATACATGTCATTACACTTATGTACTTGCAATCATTCAACAATGTATAATCTGTTTTCACATGTCAATTTATTGTGCATTCCTGCAACTGTCAGGTATAGCATGCACCATTTAATTATTATATTACAGCGTTATGCTAAATCTATGTTTTTACATGTATAATTTTGTAATAATTTTTGTCTATTCATTTTACGCTCAATACTATTATGTATAAGTCAACTGGCCTTGACTGGTTTAAGCTGTCCATCATGACTTGCATAAAATATTTGCAATTTGTATCGGGCCCATCATGTGATGAGTCACCAAACATTCATCATCAAACATTGTCAAACTATGTATTATTCATGTTTTATATTGTCTTATATTGTATACATACAATATATATTAGCAATACATTGCTAATTCATGCATTTATACTCATGTATAAATCAGGTTGTAAGCCAACTGTGGCCTCCTCAACTGTTATCATCATTATTCAGGTTTTATCTCTGAACAGTTTAATGTTATAACTGTTATCTAACATTTCAATCTCAATGTTCAATACAATTTATTGTGGTTGATATCTATTATTAAGAACGCACATTGTGTTTTCGTATAATAAATTATTAAAACTGTATTAAAAAATCTTTTGATTTTTTGCGGGCAGCTATGGACAGTAATGTGGTAATTTTCATATTTAAATGTTGGCTAATCTGTACGCTCTGTCTCACGCTTATCGCGATCAGGCTAAAACACAGTGCAACGTACGTCGGCAGGCAGCGGACGTAAACGCGTCTCTGCTTCGTCCTGTCATTTTTTCATTTTTATTTTGTCGTCGAGACAATTTATGTAGGCCTTAGGCCCAAAAACATTTCATGTAGTTTGGAGTGCCGCGTACTCGCGCCTCAATTTACTATGAACATTTCTTAACCGACGTGGTTTTTTCAAGGTTTAAATGCTTATCAGACTTAGCCAATCTTACAATTCAAACTAAATTGTAACGAAACATTAATAAATGTATTAAAATACAGTCCACGCTCATCATTATTTTCTGCATCCTGGCAAATACATTTAAAACGTTAACTTCCTAACAGTCTGGCTTGTACCAAACAATGAATCATGGGGGATTAGGAATGTGGTAGTCGATTCATTTGGGGTTCATTTAAAGAATGATCTATAACGGATTGTCTAGTACCACCGCAGGCTGTTTGATGTACCATTGCGCCATTAGGGGTGGTGGAGTCTCTGTACTGTTTAACTATTGGTATTAGAAGATTCCCTGGCCTTTATGAACAAATTAGTTACCAGGGTTCAGATGAAATCTCCAAGCTAGAAACACGGAGGCTCCAATGTAGAACAACATTTCTAACTACCATGGCATCACCAAGAGGAACCGGAACCTACTCGGAGCCTACCAGGCAGCTGTTACAGGAAAAATCATGGGAAAAATTTAGCTCTGATGCCTCAAACCCACCAGATGGGTCTCCCCTCCATGATGGTCTGAATTGGACTTATATGCCACTTTCACAGTCAATCCTAAAGAATATCCAGCTGGCATTGCATCATTATGGTCACCTGGCAGTAGGAACAAAAAAGTATAATGGAGTATTGTATCATTAGTAAAAAAGGATAACGTGATTCCAGGATACACTGGTAGTATTGTATTGTAGGTAGTAGTCGTATTGATCGTGTACACAGGGTACATAATGGGGCCAAGGACAGATCCTTGACGAATGCCATTGTCGTCGGGGTGAAGTTGAGAGTATGGCCCAGATGCTCATTACAAAGATTCAGTCAATTAAATACAACCATTTGAGGATGCACAATGGACCTTTTAATTTGTGCATGTGCCAATTTGTTGAACAGGCCTTCATGCCGGAATTTGTCCAACAGGACAGCATGGACTGATGACTGTGGGTAGCATCTGGTGGTGGATGACGAATCTAACTAGCTAAAGATTAGTTGGATGTCCTGCCAGAACCTAAACTGTTCTTCACAGATGATGTTCACCAGGAGCTTACTAGGGGCCAAGGAGTAACTTGAATCTCTTCAAGTGCTGGCAGTAGGTTTCAGTAAGTGTTGGCAGCTTCTTAGGCTTCAGATTCAGAAGATGTTTCCAGCCTTTCACAGACAGGAGAAGTATGGAGCTCCTTCATGTTAGTTACTTTAGGTCTACAATATTCAAAGCTACCAGCTTCGTGTTCTACTTGAGGCTTTTGCTTAACAACAAACATTTATACACAGCAGTAAAGGTCACTTCAACTTTGTAGTCATCCACTGTTCCATTCCCTCAGCATACTAATCACTAAAAGTGCACACCTTCTAACAAAACTAACACTGTTCCAATTCTCTGTTCCAGAAATGACATGCACAGAAAATCTAAGTTTAAGATTATGGCTGTACTTAAGACATATTCAATAACAAGCATATAGAGGCCCAACAAGTTGAAATAGCAGAAACTTTGTTTTATTTCCATACTTGAATGAATGGAATTTTTAATAATTACTTTGGCATAATTTTTCAGAATTTTAAAATTCTGTTAGATGTTTAAAAGTAAAAAATTGTGACTTGAAATTGAAGATTTATATAAAACGCATTAGGTCGGGTGGCACCCATCCACCCATCCCCTCTGTCTATGGGTCTGGCACTGTGGTGTATGACTGCATTGTAATGAACAAAAACAAATTCCTTGTCAGCAACCACATCATTGGTTTAGATAGCACATCTCAGTTTTAAATGTATTTCACAATGCACTTCTGCTGTGATTGTTTTTCAGCTTTTTAAACCCACAAAGAGTACTTTTTTTGGCAAGAAAATTATGGCCATAATCTTCTGTGTTGACCAAGTTTGCTTGATTAGTGAAATTGAATTGTTTTAATTACCGGTACAATTCAAGTCTACAGTGCATGGATTGTTGTTTTAACTTAACATTAACAGTTATTCTTAATGTAATTATTCAGAAATTTGTAACCTTATATTATTTTATCACTAATCACTAGATAATGGAAACTGCTAAGTTATTAACTATCCATCATTTTCATTGCCTGTTGATTATTCACTGCCACTCCAAATTTTATTTTTTTAATTTAAAAGTTCTATCCATAGTTTGTTGTGTTAATAATAGGCCTACTTACCCCAGAAGCAATGACCACATCACTGGTAATCCAAGGAAGAAATATGCAGAAAGGCCAGCCAGTACACATTCAACAGCCCAGGGCACCAGGCCTATCTTGAGAATAATCCAGAACAGTCTTTTCATAGCTGAAGGATCAAGGTCTAAACCAGCTCGTGTTAATATTATTGTCAATGCAATTTTCCTGTTATCAGAATTAATTACTGGAAGACTGTATGAAATACTTTGTTTCTTAAATATTTATTAATGTTATTTATATCAATGTTGTCTGGAATCTATGTTTTATAATGTGTCCATTAGGTGGAGAGATTACAGAAACAACTGTGAAATTTTGTAAAGCTTGGCAATACTAATTTAACTTATAGTCATGCATCTTATTAGTCATTTATGTCTTACTGCAAAATTGTATTAATAAACAAATGCATATTCATGCTACTTTATGAACACAGCATTTTAAAACTTCTACAGAACAGCTGGAAAATGTACATTGCCCTACATTAAGTGGAAGCTGAATGTATATTAGAAAAGAAATACATTGTTATAATAAATTGTTGATTATAAATAAATACAAATGTTGATTATAACATTTGCTATTATTATATGGGTATCTTGCTGGTTTGAACTAATTGTATAAAAAAAAAGTCTATTTGAAAAAATGTACAGCACCTTCATCCACTTAACACTTCAGTTATAAAATAAGAATAAAGCTATTTCTAGCAAAAATTTTATGTTCTGCTATTCTATTAATTTTTATTATTGGTAAATAGTTTTATATTTTTTATTCCCCAGGCTCAAATACATGATACTAAAACATCACATTTACAGTTGGCTGTACAATTACCAATTTCCTTCCACAAATTGCTTTTATTTTTACTCTCATAAAAATGAATATAAACTTTTACGTAACAATGTTTAAAACGTATGTTGCTCTAAGAAACTATTAAACTAAACTATTATAAGTCTATTATAAGTAAACTATATAAGATAACTACACCTTTACACAGACTAGAGCACTACTGTATATTATTATTGTTACAAGACTTAAATGAGAAAAGTAGGCTTATAAATGTCAACAGGATTGTCTAGTACTGGTACCAGTTAAAGTCGTGATTAATAATTGGGCTAAAAATATTCAGTGTTATTAGTACAGATAGTTGGAAACTTTTCACAGCGTTTATGTGTGTTACAGATTTCATTTAGAATTACATTAGTAGGCTACATTATTTTCTTTTGTTTATTGATGGTGTAGTTTACATATTTTCTGCACATTACATTTTATACATTTTCTGCCTTAATGAGAACTTCCCACATGTTATATGGATCTTTAAACTAATGTAGATTTTTCAACTCATGTAAGTAAAAGAGTGACTTATATAAGTAAACTTATATTTTATATTTTGTTATGATTGAAAGTTAGTTGTTGACGTAGTTCCTTATCACCTAATTTTTCTTACAAGTTTTATAAGTAACTTAAAATAGTTTAAATCAATGATCTGTCTTCATTTACATTATATTACTAACTTCAATAACTATCCAGGTTTATATATAGTAAAAAAAGAAAAGATAATTCAATATTGGTAATAAAGTGAATGAAGAGGATGCAACAACAAGATAATTTTTGGTATAGACATACTGTACTTTACAGAGAATGTTATTTGTGTATATGTGTGTGTGTGTGGGTTTGCAATATTGTATGTGGATGTAAATAAATGTTGTTCTTACCTGAGGACTGAAACAACACCGAGGTACTTCCCATGTACATTGATAAGTCCAACATTCTGGTATACTATACCAACGAAAAGCATCCCCACGAGTCCAGGTAGATTAATCATTTTGCATATCCAGCCACCAATATGACCAGCAATACATAACATTGCAATATCAAACAGCTGGCCTCCAGGAGCTGCATCCTTACCAATGACAGAAAATATTATAGCCCAGACGAGAAGAACAATAGCTATTAATGACACCACTCTTGCAATGTGTCTGTATGTTGGACAGAATGGATAGGGGCAAACACTCTGCCAGAATGGTGGTTCCCAGCCAGGGCCAGTTTCTTTTTGTCTGCATTTTGCGCAAAACAGATACCACCAGGACCTGTAAAAAGTGAAATTACTCAATATTTGTCCATTTTGAACATTAATATTCCTCTTTCAGTAAGTCTATTCAATGGAAGATATGATATAATATCTTCTTTAGCCAGAAATATTCTTTTACATATATAAATGTAATGTTTTTGATTCAGGTTTGATGAAAACCTTCAATAAAAAACAATAAACATGCAAGCAGGTTACAAAAACATAAACATAAAAAATAATGTCGAAGAAAATAAAGTAATTTATGTTATTTGTCAAGAAAATCATTTGCTAGTTACATCTTATATAGTTTTATGTAAATTGACAGTAAAACTTACAGTTTCATAAAAAAAAATTATTAAATATTTGTTGGTAAACCCTAAATAATTAAACTTACTATATTTTATTTGGCAAGAAAATCACTTTGACATATGTACTTTGTAGACTAAAAATTCGTTTATCTGAATTTGACGGGACTGCGCCCGTTTTGGATAAACGAAATTTTGGATAAACCGAAACTTCTATTTAGATAATAATACGTACGTAAGTACAGTAATTTTATTTAATAATAATAATTGTCTTGTTGGTACATCCTCTTCATTCACTTTTTAAATATTATATATATATATATACACAAACTTTCACAAGTGAACACTTACTTTTGGTTTTTTGTCCCAAACGTTTCGACGTGGTGTCCGTCTTCCTCAGTGGGATTTGAAATACAGAATATCTGTACAAAGTAACCGTTATGGGTTGTAGGTGTGTGTGGTGGGGGTTGCTGGTGGGAGGGAATTGGTGCTGGGATTCAAAGTGTGTGTTTGAACAAGTGTATCGAAAAGTATATGTGATCTATAGTGTAATTGGCCATTTAATATGTTGTTTGGTTGTAGTGTGTGATGTCTGTATATTTCATATTGTTCTGCTGTGTTTAGTTTTCTACTTTTAGGTAAGTAGTGTAGTATTTCCATGTTGTGTTCTATGTTTGTGTACCCGTGGTTTTCATTTTGTAAATGTGTGGCGAATGTGGAGTGTATGTAGTTTGTAGTGAGGGCTTTTAAATGTTCAGAGTACCTTGAGGAAAAAGATCTTCCCGTCTGGCCGATGTAGAACTGGTTACAATCACTGCAGTTTAATTTGTAAACCCCTGTTTTGCTGTATGTGTCTGTGTCATTGTTAGTATTATTTATGTGTTTCCTGATGGTGTTGTTAGTCCTGTATGCTACTTTATAATTGTGTTTCCTAAATGTGTTAGCAATTTTGTGTGTGTTGGAATTGTAGTATGTGAGTGTGATGTATTTATTGGGTTGTGTACTCTTGGTTTTATGTGTTTTACTTTTTGTGTTTAGGATGCGTTTGTGTAGTTTGTTTATTAAATCGGGATTGTAACCATTTTTGACTGCTATATATTTGATTGTGTTGAGTTCTTCTTGGTAGTCATGTGTGTTTTGGGGTACTGAAGTGAGCCTATGGAGCATGTAGTTGAAAGCTGCATGTTTGTGTTGAGTTGGGTGGTTGGATGAATTATGTATGACCATGTCTGTTGTGGTGGGTTTTCTGTATATTTTGTATGTGTGTGTGTTGCTTATTTTGGTAATTGTAAGGTCCAGGAAGTTTATGCTATTGTTTTGTTCTAAATCTAGTGTGAATTTTAATTTTTGGTGTATAGTGTTAATGTATTTGTGGAAACTTTCAATTTGTCTTTTGTTGGCATTGTATAGGAGTAAAATGTCGTCAACATATCTGTGCCAATATATGATTTTGTTTGTGTATTTGTTATTGTTTAATATGTGTTCTTGTTCTATGGTATGTACAAATATTTCGGCTAAGGTTCCTGATATAGGGGAGCCCATGGGTAGTCCATCTGTTTGTGTGTAAATCATGTTATTGTGTGAGAAATAATTTTGTTCGGTGATAATTTTGGTGAGATGGATGATCTCATTTATGTGTGTTTCTGGTGTGTTATTTAGTTTTAGTAAGAGTTCTAATGTTGTTAATGTTGTTATTTATTATTTTATTTATGTTGACGACATTTTACTCCTATACAACACCAACAAAAGACAAATTGAAAGTTTCTACAAATACATTAACACTATACACCAAAAATTAAAATTCACACTAGATTTAGAACAAAACAATAGCATAAACTTCCTGGACCTTACAATTACCAAAATAAACAACACACACACATACAAAATATACAGAAAACCCACCACAACAGACATGGTCATACATAATTCATCCAACCATCCAACTCAACACAAACATGCAGCTTTCAACTACATGCTCCATAGGCTCACTTCAATACCCCAAAACACACATGACTACCAAGAAGAACTCAACACAATCAAATATATAGCAGTCAAAAATGGTTACAATCCCGATTTAATAAACAAACTACACAAACGCATCCTAAACACAAAAAGTAAAACACATAAAACCAACAGTACACAACCCAATAAATACATCACACTCACATACTACAATTCCAACACACACAAAATTGCTAACACATTTAGGAAACACAATTATAAAGTATCATACAGGACTAACAACACCATCAGGAAACATAAATAATACTAACAATGACACAGACACATACAGCAAAACAGGGGTTTACAAATTAAACTGCAGTGATTGTAACCAGTTCTACATTGGCCAGACGGGAAGATCTTTTTCCTCAAGGTACTCTGAACATTTAAAAGCCCTCACCACAAACTACATACACTCCACATTCGCCACACATTTACAAAATGAAAACCACGGGTACACAAACATAGAACACAACATGGAAATACTACACTACTTACCTAAAAGTAGAAAACTAAACACAGCAGAACAATATGAAATATACAGACATCACACACTACAACCAAACAACATATTAAATGACCAATTACACTATAGATCACATATACTTTTCGATACACTTGTTCAAACACACCCTTTGAAACCCAGCGCCAATTCCCTCCCACCAGCAACCCCCCCCACACACACACCTACAACCCATAACGGTTACTTTGTACAGACATTCTGTATTTAAAATCCCACTGAGGAAGACGGACACCACGTCGAAACGTTTGGGACAAAAAACCAAAAGTAAATGTTCACTTGTGAAAGTTTGTGTATATTGTAACGAATTAAAAATATTTAGTTCCAAATATTTAAAATATTAAAGGTCGTAGTTGTTTGAAAATTGAAAATCACTAATTTTATAAAGTAATTAAAATGTAGCATTAGATGTTATTAAAAGTGTGTTTACAATTGCAAAATTATAATTGTCTGAAAAGAATTCCCTTAGATAAAAAATAAAATAATTGCGTTAATATTATTCAAACACTGACGTTGCTTAAATTTAAAAATAAAGTGTACTAGCTGGTCGCTTGATGGTGGTGACCGTCTTACTGATACTAGCAGCGAAACTCCTCCTCCAGGTTGATAGTCGTCTAAGTACGTAAAGTCTAGTAACGTCTGGACAATAGAATTAATAAAATACACTTCCACGTACCTGTTCGTGTTTTCTGGAAGTTCAGAAGTTCAATAAATCGATAAACTGCCAAGACGGTTTACAAAACCAACTCACTTTATCTACAAGGTTAGGTTACCTTGTTTAATAATGGGCGCCACACAGGTTTATTTCGGGAAAATCCCATGGAAAACCCATTAATAGAATCAAATAATAATTTTAAAAAGTTAAAATCGTGTTTATTGCCCTTATGGCAAGGCAATTCAACAATATTTAATCGCAACTGAAAGTTGTTTTGATTCTTCTGAATGAATTATTTATCTGTTTTTTAGAAATAAATTAAGTCAAGTTATGCTGCTAATAATGGGGTTTTATTTGTACCCTTGATAGTGAATTCAAACAAATACAATTAAAGGAATACATTGATGTACAATTGCAAATATTTTGTTACATACCCTATACAACTGGCTCAGAGCATACACAATAATTCTGGTTAAGTCCAGATACTCTTTACTTTAAACATTAATATTATTTATATCTCAGGCGTAAGTTCTTTGAAACACAAAAAAGAATGCTCATGCCTACACAATAGCTAATTATTATCTGATATAATATCGACTAGTAATGCCTTTTAGTTTACTAATATAAAAATAAAACCTATTTTATAGGTTAGGCGTTCGTCACGCTTGATTCATGATTTACAAAGTTATATGGTGAGATCACTTATGACTAACATCCAACTTAAATAGGATTGACAAATCCATTAAATAAATTCAGACATGGTGTAATACAGAAAATGTTTCAATGTTATGCGTCAGTACAGATTTGTTTATCAAAACATATAGGTTATTGCACTCGGTGTAATAGTATAAATTGTCACCCTGTTACCTTTGTGTTTTTAATCTTTCGATTAAAATTCAATTAAACACATCAATGATCGGATTGTAATGATCATTGTTATTCACTACACACGCACATGAACAGAGAATATTGGTCCGCTTCTGACTAAAAAAGGACCTTATATGATATTATTTAATTATTTCTTCTGTTCGTTATTTTCCCGCACTAAATAAAATAATACTGCACTCAGATGCACTGGTTCTTTGTAGAATATCTTGTAGTTACTTTTTGTTGTTGCCGAAAAGATTCCGTCGATGCACTATTACAATGAAGCTATCAGTTAGTAGAAATTTTGATGAGACGAGCGCACCTGCCGCTCCGGATGAAAGTAAAAAGTGTCTAACAGCAATAAGCCGCTTTTCTTTATATACCCTATGCTTTGATCACCCTTAGGCGATTGTTTTACTTGTCATAAGCATATTTGAGACTGTAATACAGCTTCAATCTCATATTGTGGTCATAGCTAATCTTAGTCCTTGGCATTAATAGTTACTAGTCATAGTTGATTTATTCTCAGCCAAATGCTGATGCTGATATCACATTATTCAGATTCTTATTTAATTATTTTTATTAACATGTCAAATTCTATTTAAGTTATTCCCTGACTCGCTTGACAGCTTAAAGTGAATTTAATTTGTCCATTAGTTTGTGTCAGTTATAGTATGGTTGTAGTGTCAAGCAGTGTTTAGGTTTACTGCTTCTTGTGGCACTTCTTCTTCTTTCTTCTTCAATGGTTCTTCTCTTCTTGGCTACTCTTATCATCATATTATCTATTTACATTACTGTTATGTATTTATTAAATCTGATGGTATATGTCTAGGTTATGTAACATCTGGTCATGTTACAATATATATATAGTAATAATAATAATTTAAAAGTCTCTTACAGTGAATATGACACAATAAACTATAAAATGACACCACACTGTAAATTATAGTTTCTACAGTAGGCCTACTGGAACAGTCCTATTGCTTGTTCGTACAGTAATCAATCATAGTTTTTTGCCTAAGCTTTGAAGCTCGTTTGCTGGCTGCCCAATCTCGAAGTCGTTTCATTGTTAGAAGTTCTGCAGGGGAAGTTTAAATGTTTACATTTATGTTTTGTAACTGCTTTTCGCCGCGTTACAAATCCAGGGAACCCCTCGTAATTAAACTCCGTTAATTAGATGGGCTGCCTACGTTGTAACAGAATTGATCACAAATAATTAATGTAACAAATTACTTACTAACTGTGTAAGGAAACAATGGCAAGGTATACAATTGATTTAAGCACTCCTCATATGTGTGTAACAAGAAGACTTCTCTTTATTTAACATTTAAAAACATATACTGACAGATCCCATGACATTACTAATTCAATTATTAAGTTATTTGAAAGGTTTCTTTAAACTTTGAGATCAAACTTGATTTTATATAGCTATACCTCGGATCCGGGTCAACTTTCTGTATTTCTGTAATTAAGACTTTTAATTATACTCATTTCATGATATTAGCTTGCAAGACTTTCTTTTATTCAACCATTGGAAGAATGGTATTATTGCTTGAATTATATTACTCTACATTAGCATATAAATTGTTACAACGTATGAAGTTAGAATAGTTACATGAAATTCTTAGATTTAATTTATCAGTCTTTACAAAGTTAATAGTTTCTGAAAAGTCTCTTTCAAGATGTGTTGTGTAACAAATATTAGTAACCCTCGATAGACAGGCTATCGAGTCACCTTTTAATTGGTAAGCAGAAGACTCGTCCTGGGGTATCCGTCTTGGGAAACAGGAACAGCTACGTCGTCATCTCGGTCTGGCCTTCCTCTGTAAAGGGCTCCAAAAGTTCGCAGGTTGAACAATATGTGGTATAGATATCTACGATGATCTTGTAGATTCTCTGATGTCCTGATCTGCATATTCTGTCACATGCAGTAGAGTTTGTGGCTTCTGATAGTTCACATCTCCGGGTATGACTTTGGAATTGTTGTTATTTGTTGAAGCACGAAGTCATCTTGTGTTACACTCCTTTTTTACGTTTCGATTTTTTACTTTAAATTTCTTGTCTATTTACATGACTATATTAATTAACACATCCAGATGCTTTAAACAGCTACATCTGGTACACCATTTTAAGATGAAACAAAATATAGTTAACATATTTTAAGCGCACAGCTCCTACGTCTATACTGTACGAAGTCACCATTGCAAGAGAGAGAAATTCCGCTCCCTTCGCCTGGTACTGGGCAAAAGTTAGTGGGACAATTTCCACGCGAGAATATAGTTCCTAACTATATTTAAGTTAACATTTTTATTTATACAAACTATCCCTAAACAAATATACATAATTGATATCAGTTGTGTTAGCGACTATTTATGTCTTCAGGTTTTTTTATTATTAACATTAATTTTTTTTTTTATCTTATTCTAACTCACATAAGACTAGGAAAGCATGTCGAGTCTGGAATCAACAGGACAGCGCCTGCTTACAAGCAAAGGGTTAAATACGATATTAATAACTCTTTACAATTTTTCTTTTTATTAGAGTATCTTCTAAATAACTAATTAATTACTGCTTCCTCTCATACTGAGTACATACAGGTATTTTATATTAATACAGTGAGATTTAAATGGCTTAAGAGCTCGCAACCTTAATTTTTTTTAAAATTTTACTTTCTTGATTATTTCTTTTATTTAAATCGTCACAGTTTATGTTACTTTATGTTTACAATATATGAACATAATACTTTATGTTCGAAAATCATAACAAATCGATAATTTGGAGCACTCCTTATCCCAATTAGTTCTGATTATTGACTTTCTACTTTATATCATGTGGAATCGCTTGTCTACCCTATTTAATATAGACTATAGTGACAGGAAAATGCTTTTGTGTATTTTTAAAATTTACTAAAAATTGATTCGGCTAAACCGGATTTTCGGATAAACTCAATTCGGATAAACGAGTTTTTAGTGTATAGATATCATATAAATAAGAAACAGATAAACTTACAAGTATATACAATAAGAACATATTACAAACATTATTTGGTAAAGAAATAAGTAAGTAATTATTTAAACAGAAAGAAAAATCATTTGGTGAATTGAAATTTTCTAACGTTCATTAATAATCTATTATCTAATAATATTGTGTATATTAAGTTGATTCAAAATACCTGACTATTGATATAATGATAATGATAATGATAATAATAATAATAATAATAATAATAATAATGAATAATAATTTTTAACAATTATTTCCTCTTTGCCTGAAATTTTTGGCACCTTTACTATCCTGGCGCCTGTTGCGCCGCACACTTTGCACACTGTGTTGGTGTGCCACTAAATAATCATGATATTTATGTTATGTATTTACATAATGTGTTGTGTGTGTAATCTGTTTCATACAACATTTAGACAACTTTCTTGTAAAGGTAAAATTGTAACTAATGTAGAATATACCACAAAGTCAGTTGTAGGATAATAGAATTATAGTTAAATTTAGTAACAATTTCAATAAAATAAAATAAAATTTATTTAATACAGTAATTAAATTAAGCTATTAATTAAATGTTAAATAATTTACAGTTTGACTTTAAAAAACAGTCTATTTAATTCTTATTTAAAATCTTAAAAAAGGTTAAGAGTATAACTATCAAAGCAAAATATTATTGAACATTTTGTCTTAATCTGCAAGTTATATTTAAACTTCAAATTTTACAAAACATTTATTTACTGACACTAAATTAAATTATAATTCCAACAAGATGAATAAATAAAAAGTATGTACATAGGCTTACCTCAAGAATGACTTGTTTTAACATTTTTTTTTCATTAAAACCATTTTGTTTTCAAATTTAAATTTTCTGTGTCATATCTTTATTTATATGTAATAAATGATATTCATTATATATTTTGTTTTAAAACTATTATTTATATTTCACTATTGTTATAAACTCACAGGAAATTAATTAATTAATAATTATAATTTAATATAAAAATCTGCTATCACTATTCAGAAAATAATAATTACCAGCAGAAATAAGATCACTATAGTTTTCCAAATGCAGTACTTACTTTGTTTCATTTTCCTTGTACATATGCTCAAGTATATGTCTGTGTTCCGAATGTGGTGGTTTTACATAACTTGGATCTGCAACATCGCAACAACTTCTGTTAATTAAGATTCCACCAGACTGTGAAAGTTATTATATTTACAGCAGTCCCTAATTAATTCTATACTGTAGAGAATAACATGACTAATTATAATTAATTAGAGAAACTATTAAGAACTGATTTTGTTTACGGTGTTAAATATTGGTTTAGTACATGAATAAAAACAATCATCTTCTAAACATCAAGTATTAACATTAAAAGTAAAATATTTTTTATGATTTTAAGAATAACATTGTTTGTTATATGTTTCTGAATACATGTTTGTGGTTGTTACAGATCATTTATCTCTCTCTCTCTCTCTCTCACACACACACACACACACACACACACACACACACACACACACACACACACACACACACACACACACACACACACACACACACACACACACACACACACACACACACACACACACACACACACACACACACACACACACACACACACACACACACACACACACACACACACACACACACACACACACACACACACACGCACACACACACACACACACACACACACACACACACACACACACACACACAGTCTTATTAAATTGCATAATCAACCACATAAATATAATAAATATAAAACATATTCAGTTAAACATTACATTACAGTTTATAGTAGGTTTTCAGTACCAACCTCTTTGCTTCTGGTCTTAAGAGAATATGACTGACTTGATGATAGAAACATGAGCAGTGGAAACCAACAACAACAACAACAACCAAAACCAATTGTGCACTTAAAAATGTTTAAAAAACAGTATGTACTGAAAAGCTATTGATATTTTACTGTTACCGTATTGATAATGCAAAACAAACTTTAATTTGATTTTAGAATCATACAGATAAATCTATATCTTTATCTGTATCTGTAAACTCTAATTTGATATAGAATCATAGAAACATATAGTTTATTAATCACAAACTAGTTTCCTTCACAAGATTATGAATGCCTATTGACATAAGACAAAAGAAGAGATACACCAAAACATCAACATAAAATCAATAAGTAAAGATATTTGAGAATTTTCTATAATTCTTGGATTTCGTTGTCCATGACGTGTCCGTTACTTAACTAAATATAATTATTTCACTACGACTCAGAACACAAAACATTTTATAGGTAAAAACGTAAAAGTTTTACCTTATAACCTGAACCGGTTTTCACTTTTAAAAAGCTTCTTCTGAGGTTGCCACACACACAACATCAATCTTTCGAAAATCGATTCCGTTGCCAACAACAAGACGGACAGTGCTACCAGTGGCGACCTCTGAAGAAGCTTTTTAAAAGTGAAAACCGGTTCAGGTTTAAGGTAAAACTTTTACGTTTTTACCCATAAAAAGTTTTGTGTTCCGAGTCGTGAAATAATTATATTTAGTTTTCTATAAATTATGAACATGTCAACATTGAAATACTGTGCTTATAGGGAACATATAAGATATATGACTCAGATATTTACATCATACTTATTAGTAAAGGAATTTCCTTTAATTATGTCAAGGTAGAAGATATAGGTAATCTATACCATGCTAAGTTCCTCAGTACCGGTAATAAGAAAGAAAGGGAAACAAAACCTAACAATTAGCCACAGTCTTAGAAGTACAGAAGATAGCTTGAAGATCTTAGATCTTAAAAACCAAGGATGAATCAGAACAACAAACCTTATCATAACTTTATTAATATTATAATGAAAGCTGTTGAAAAGACTGCACCTATGTCCAGACAATTACTAGATGAGGAAATTTTTGGTCTCTTTGAAAACAGAAACACAATTAATGACAAATGTAAAGCAGTACAACTCTGGTACAGAACTAGATATCTGGGAGAAAAAAATTAATTTTTATCAGACACAGCAGTACGTTAAACCATACAACTGAGAAACATAGTCAAGAGAATATAAAAAATGTGTAATGAATTCGAGCCTAGAGAAGCAGATCAAGATTATTCTCTGCGGAAGATGATGAGCATATTCAAACAACCAGTTATGTTTATGCAGTGGTGGCTCGTACAGGGAGGGCAAAAGGGCGCAGCCCTCCCACTAAATTTGCAAATTAAACTTGTCAATAATATAACTATAATGTGTAGTATCCTTATGTGGAAGATATTTTTGGGGCAACTAATAATGATCACCCGATGTTTTCAGCATGGTCCCGCAGCCGGACACTTTCGGTGTCGCCCTACCTGCATAGGCTAGTCTTGCGGGGAGCAGGGAAAGAGGAAGTGTACACATGTCTGTGGTTTTAAATCAGCAGCAGCCATTGTAGGAGGGGCTCTGCCCGGAGAACCAGAAGAGGGTTGTTCAAAACTTCTCTGTTGCTGTTTAAGAGCGTATATTTTCTCTTGCGTTTTATATAGTTTTGTGTAAATGTAATGTTCTAATAATTTATTCTTTATTAGGCAGTGTAAGATAGTGTTTTTGTCAAACCTTGTGTAGGCTATATAAACGTGTAACTTATTCTGTGTAGGCCTGAGCCTGTGTGTTCTGTGCGTATTTGTTAGAAACAAATAGGGTAGAGAACAAATACATTTTATTTCGCAATGCATGCATTTAATAATACAATTTATTAAGTATTTAAGTTTAGGAACGTGAACTGCTTAGGGTTATAATTAATTTCAGTTTCAAACACTGTTTAAATATTGGTAGTTTGCAAGGGAGGTTTTTGATATTAACAATACTTTTAGTAGTAAAGCAAAAGGTTCAATTTTACATTATTTCATGACAATAGCAATAATTTAGATTCTACTGGTGACTTTTGTTACATAGGTATGGGTCCAAACAAATTTTGCTCCCCCCACTCAAAAACATTACCAGCCGCCACTGTGTGTATGCTCCATCAAGACTGTGTGTGGATACTGGGCAAGAAGCAATGAGAACATTAAACTATTCGGTAAACTACTTGGATCAGTATTCCAACCATATTATAACCAACATAACATCAATTCTAAAAAAATTTAGCAAGCAGAGTGAATAAATAAATGTGTAATATCAAGAAAAATGGCACAAGAAATAGATACAATTTAAACCTCCCCAAAAGCTACAGCAATTGAGAAATATCACTAAGGTTGCTAAAAGAACTACCAAGTACAGAAGCCAAAGCCATCAGCCAACACAATTGCTCAGTGTTTGCTTCTATTCTAACAGTACACATCACTATTCTGTAAAAACCTGACAAGTCAGCTGGCAAAGTAATATAATCTTGAACAGTACTGCAATAAATATGGTCAGTAGCAACAAATGTTTTTGCGATTGGAAATCTCAAAATTACTCAAAATTTTTTAACAATTTTTGTTATTTGCCATGCCTAATTTCCAACTTGCATTCAGATACAAACTTCCAACTGTTGACAAAACATAAAATCATTGCTATTACTAAATAACCTCTAGAGTAGAAAAATGTTAACTTTATAAAAGTATCTTCTATATGATACTCTGTGCGTTCAAGTGGTTATCAGTGAAGTGCTGTGTTTTATAATCGGGCAGTAAATTGTAAGGCACTATATTGCGAGTGTGGCATAAGGCCAGGGCCGGAACTAGCCCTCCTTTCACCCGGGGCAAGGGTATATTTCGGCGCCCCCTTCTCCCCCTCCACGCCATACTCACTCCATTTAAAACTATTTAACAAAAAACAAAAGCATATACTTTCCTGTACTTAAGTCAATTCTATTAATTACAGCTTCGTAGCTTTACTCATCAACACACTACACTAAAGTGCAAACAGCACTCCTCTATTGTATTTTGTGTAATAATTTTTAACGGAATCTAAAAAGTAAAAGGTTTTTTCTTCATTTGTTAATCTGAAATTACAGAAGTGGGTAACACATTAAGAAATGAGACATTCAGTTAAACTTCAAATCATTCTTAAGTTTATTTGGTATTTTGGTTATAAATTGGTACAGTATTCATGTAGTACTTTACTATTTCAATTTGGAACACATTGAAAACAAATTAGATTTTTACATGAGTTTTGGGTACTAAATTTACTAACAGTCCTTATTCATTCTTGAATCTAAATAAATCAAATTGTCACTTTTCGAGCTTTTTTGGCAGCAAAGGTGTTAATAATGTCATCAAAAGAAATAGATGATGTTCTCTGGTGCTCGATAGAAATGATGCTCAAGTTAGAGAGTCTGTCTTGTTCCATTGTGCTCCTCAAGTAGTTTTTGACTATTTTCAATTTACTGAAGCTTCTTTTGGCTGAAGCAACTGTAACTGGTAACGTTAGAAAAATCTTCAATGCCGTAGTCAAGTTTGGATAAGCATCTTGAAGCCCATGTTTATAAATAATCTGGAGCATTGCCTTTGCATGTGCCGTTTTTAATCCGTCGTCAATTTCCATCGCATGGTGCTTGAGAAGCTTTCTACTTCTTGAAAAAGTTCTTCTTTGTTCAAATCCGTTTTGTAGGAATCCGCGACTTTTTCAGCTTCTAACCTTAGCTCTGCAACACTCATTTTATTCATTATTTTTCCATTCAGGAAACTAAATTTAAAGTTTACTTCTTCCAGAGCTTTAAATTGGACATTCATGTCGTTTAAAATGCTGTCAAATATTCCCCTCAATCCCACTTTAAAAAAGTCTTCTTGCGATAATCCACTGATCTCATCTTCACACCTCTCGTCAAACATTTTCTTTTTTTTCCTTTTCCGTTTTTCCTCAAATTCTTGAGGGACATCAAGGCTTTCAGCTATTATTCTGGCTTCCGAAATAGCATCTTCTGGTGCATTGCTCCTTATTGATTCTAAATCTGTTATTAAGCCCTTGATGTGTCTCACAGCTGTGTCTACGGTGACATCATCCCTTTGTAGGTATTTATTTACGCGATCAATTTTTTGCAGCATTTTGCTCCAGAAGCAGGTTAGGACAATAAATTCAAATTTGCAAATGTTTTGTGCCAAACATCTAGCTTCCGCTTTTGTTTCAGCGTTACAGAGCGAACTTTCGACCAATTCCTCTAAAGCATAATTCAAATCGTTTAAATGCTTATGAAAAACATCCACCGACTCCTTCCTTGCTGACCATCTGGTCTTACTCAGGGATTTTAAGGAAATCGGCACATGCTTCTTTAAAATTTCCCATCTTGAAGTAGAAGATGAGAAAAAAACAAACAGACGATTTACTATGCCAAAAAAAGATTGGGCTTGTGGAGAGAGCTCAGCAGCATGCACACCAACTAAATTTAATGAATGAGCTGAGCATGGTACAAAACATGCCAGCTTATTTTCTGTTAGAATTCTAGTTTGAACTCCCTTATAGATGCCGGCCATGTTAGTTCCATTGTCGTAAGACTGGCCTCTGCAATTTTTGATGTCCAATCCGTCATTTTCTAATTTTTTTAAAATTTCTTCCGATATTCCTAACCCCGTTTTGTCACGGATAATGAAAAAATCTATAAAACTCTCTGTTATTTCAGGCCCAGTTTCAGCCATTTTCACCTACCGAACAATTTGGGTCATCTGTTCTTTGTGGCTTATATCGGGAGTAGCATCAAATATAATTGAAAAATATTTGGCATCTTTCACATCTTTGAGAATATCTTCTCTTACATTGCTGCTAATTAACGTGAGAAATTCATTTTGAATCGTGTGGGAAAAATACCCAATCTGACCTTTTCTATGGTGATTGATATGAACACGTAAATCAGCATTGTAATGGGAAATCAAATCGATTGTGTTTAAAAACCTCCCACTTCTTGGATCACCAAAATTATCTAGCTCAGATGATCTTCTTAATGGCCCTCCTTGTTTTGCTGAAAAAACTATTGCGTCAATGATACAGCGAAGCACTTGTCGCCAGTGAGTTTCTTCTCTTGCTATATGTTCCTGTAGTTCTTTATCTATTCCTCCCTTTTTCATTGACGTTTCAAGTGATTTCCAAGAACAAAAACAACGCTTGTGATTTTGCGAATTTTCATGATCTGGAATTCTTTCACTCACCTTTTTCCATTGGGTGAAACCCTCTTCTTTAGCTAAAAATGACAAGCTAGTTGTAGATTCTTTAAAAGTTTGTGAAAATAGCCTACATGGGATGCAAAATAGTGCATTTTTAATCTTGCTATAACCTAGCCAGGATCTTTTTACTTGCTCTCCATTAGGCAACAGTTTGAAAAACCAGTCCTTTGTGAGGCTACGGCCCTCCCTCATACTTTTACTTAGATCTAGCTCTTGTTCATTATCTTTATCTAACCTCATTTTCATTATGTAACATTTCTGATGATCAGATATTGTATTTGGCCATGACCCTGGGTCGTTAATATCAAAATCTAACTGTGAGTCCTGAAGCTCTTTGTTTCTATAAATTTTTGAGCTATTATCTATCATGCTCGAAACTGCAGAATCGTCCGTTTTACTGAGAGCTAGCTGTTCAGCGATTTCTATATCTTTAGCAGTACTTACAGTGTCAGTGTTCGTGGCTCCCATATGTACATAGTTAGACTGGTCGGCCTCAACTGGATGTTCTTCTCCTTGTGAACCTTCTTCGTCTCGTTGTTGGCAGCTTACCTCACCTAAAAGTTAGAACCGTTTATTGGTCACTATTAGGTAATAGGTTACTATTAGAAAATAAAAGCAAGAAAATTTTTTTAACGGAGGTAGCTTTTGAATTCATAATAGATACATCCTCAATGTTTCCTCATCTTCGAACTTAGACAAAAATTTTTTTTTTAATCAGTTTTATTGGATCCAAAAGATACGAAAATAAAAATAAAAACTGTGAGAAAAAATCTTCTTGTTTTTATTGAAAACATCTCACAACATCGCCCATGGGTTGTACCGTTATAACTATCATCAACTTAACTATGAATCTAGATTTACGAAGAGGACAAATCTTGGCAAGGTCTCTATGGGTTGTAAGGTGGGAGAAAGAAGAGAAGCTAAGCTTAACTAAATATTGGAGCCATGGGCGCACCCAAGGGGGAGGTTTGGGTGCTCGAGCCCCACCTCCTTCTCCTCTAAGAGTATAAAAATAATTTCGGTCAAGAGGCCAAGTTAGATCGAGTTGAAATACCTTAGAAAAGGAATAAATCAGGAGTGCTCTAAAAAGCCTTAAATCCTCCGATTCGCGTCTAGTTTTCTGGGGGAGGGATAAATTGGAACTAGTTGAATTCCGCTCTAGAAAGCCCCAAAAATGCCAAATTTGCGTACAATTTTCAAAATTATTCTAGTAAAAGGCTAAATTACAAGAAGTGCTCCAGAAAGCTTTAATGCTCCCCATTTTGCGTCTAATTTTCTTGGTTGGGCTAAATTAGAATAAGTTAAATTCTAATCTTTAATTTTTAAAGAATTTAAAAAAGTTTAAGAAGTTCTCATATCAAAACATGCTGACAGTGGACTAAGGAGTATTAATGTCAATTCCATGACCGTAAACTGCGACTTTGCAAGTTCACTCGATGAGCGTTTGCCGCCGCTATGTGTAGAATGTAGGAAAATACGCAAATTATTGGGAATGTTTGTAAGCGATCGGCTGACTTCGGCCGTGAGGCGCACAATAGTGGTGGGGTTTGAGGGATTGGGTGTGTTTCAGTGTTTCCACAAAGAGAATCTCAAATCCCCCCCCCCCCCAGGAGAAATTCCTGGCTGCGCGGTTGATCCAGAAAGCCCAAAAAATGCCCTGGGAAAACAAAATTATATAACGAGCTGAATTCTTCTTTAAAGATCCCCTAAACTCCCCAACTGTTTACGATTTTTAAATCTATTCTAAGAATGAGTTAAATTACGAGCTGAATTTCGCTGCAGAAAACCTCGAAAACTTCCAATTTCCATCCAATTTTCGAAACTTTTCCTATCCCCCCCCCGGCCAGTAAACTATCTCAAAATTAGTTGATACGTCCCTGGGTGGAGCGATATATGAACAATAAGGAATTGGAGTTGTCTGTTAATTTTCCCGTAAACAGTTTTGTCATGATAAAAGGCAAACATTTTTAACATTTCAAAGCCTAGCATCAACAATTAATGTTATAAATTAAACTAATTTTTAAAAATTCAAAAAATACTGGGCTTACCTTTTTCTGTCAACCACGACGACATAAATGATGATAATCTGTTTTCATTGTGATGCCGCTCCTTGGCTTTTTTCCTGTATTGTGCTCCAGAAGGTTTCCTTGACATTTTTGTTGTATTGAGTGACTAATTCGGCTAATGGTACCGAGAAATATAAAGAAAATTAATCTAATTATTCGTATTTAATACAAAAATATCAGCAATGGAACGATTTCACTACTTGCACCTTGCACGTAAATGATAAACTGAACTACTGAACAGTGGTTTCCTTGGCAACTTTGGCACAATCTTTTCTCTTCCCTCCAAAAATTTATCTGCATTAACCGCAACGAGCCGGAAGTAGCCGAACACGCTTGAGCAATTACGAAGATCGGTTGTAACTTGTATATGGCCGATTGAAACGGGCGGGGATAATTCTCAATTAATAATGAATTCTTAACATCTATGTGATATGATGCTTTTTAAATTACATCAAATTAAATAAAAATAAAATTGAAGACGTTAAAAACTAAATCGCACAAATAATGCTTTATTATTTGAAAAATTGTAACATATAGACGATATAGAAAAAAATTTTATTATTTCTTCGCTTTTTCGGCGCCCCGTGTCTGGGGTGGCGCCTTCGGCACCCCCTCCAAGCCGGTGCCCGGGGCACATGCCCCGTCTGCCCCCCCCCTAGTTCCGGCCCTGCATAAGGCCTTCGTACATAAATTGAACAAGAAGTTACGAAGTGACCTCTGTCAGCTCTCAAATCTTACAGGTTAGAAGTAAATTCAGAATGAAACTTGAAGAAGCTAGTTTATTTCTTCTCTTTGGGGGAGTTATGAGACAGTAGTATAATTAGTAAGAATGTTAAAATATGAAGAAAATTTTCATTAATTAAATTTGGCATTTAAAATCTTTACCTGCCCATAACATGTGTGCCTCACACAAGAGGGCTAAGTGACATTTTCATTCTTGTGTCTGTATTGTGTGGTTATACTATAAATAATCATGGCATTGATGGAGTATTTAATCAGTTTGAGAAAATGTGAAAAATTTATTTTAGAACATAGTTTAATAAACTTTTTGCTACTACACAATTTAATATCGTGCACCCTATCAAATAACAAATAAAACATATATTTTTAATTAATTATACTAAAATATTGAATATAGTTGTTTTTATTTTTGCATACACTTGAAACATAATTATTTCAAGCAATTTTATGTAGGTTTTTTATTTAACATTTCATTGCATGCACGAAACAAGAAGCTATTTTTTGATGCCTGAACTGTAATTAACAGTTCAAGATGTTTATTTGTTATGTTTTATTTTCAGATATAAAAATACTGATAGGTAAAACAATTATTGTTCTTTTTGGCGAAATTCTTAAGTACTTGACAAAAATTCAAGTACAAGGTTTTGTAGGAACTTGAGAAAAATACTTTTACTGAGCTGCTGGATCAACTTTGGAACCTACTTTATGTGCAGGAAAAAAAACAGTTCTAAACTCAGAAGTTTTAATATAACAGTTGAAGATAACGAAAATGAGTTTGGCAGGGAAAACACAATAGAGAGAAAGCAATGAAGATGAGATGTGTAGATGGGTAGTTGGTTGCAGGCATAGACAGTGGAACAAAGCAATCTTTTTTAAAAGTTTATGAACAAAGGGTAATAATGATATGAGTACTTTGGCTTGCCGGGCTGTAAGGCCATGATCCATGATCCATGGTCGTTTTGTGCAAATGTTTTGGCTGTGCCTTCGACAGCCATATTCAGTGCAGAAGGCTGCAAAACACTGACAAAGGTTTTGTCTTAGTGTAATATACTTGGTGAAGCTTATGCAGGACAAATAAATAACTGTTTATACAATATATATATATATTACAACACACATTTTGTGTACAAATTTAAAAAATTTAAATTGTATAGCCCCACGTTCTTGGGAGACAAAATGTATAACACAACAAATTGCAAAACAAATGTAAATTAATTTGTGCTGTGCCAACATGTATCTAACATTACTGTTAATATGTACCAATTACTGGGGTTTGGGTGTAATCATAATAAGAGTAGTTATTTATTGAATTTTATCAAGTTTTCATCAATGTATTCCAAAAAAAAAACAAAAGCATTTTTAAAAATCTCATTTACTTCGTCATAAACCTACATTACTGTTTGCTTAACGTTCAATTGTTGCAGTACATTTATCATAAATGAATCTTATATCTTACAGTAACAAATTATATTTTAAGTCTTTACTTGTTAATCTTAAAATTTCGACTGCTCAGTCTGATATGTTGTTCTGCACTCACTGCTGTTGTTCTAGTAGATGCCTCTATTGTTCTGCCTAGAGTTCCTCTGCCTGATGTGACCTCGTCGCTTGTCTTGAGTGATGAACGTTTGTGGGTGTAGACATTGTCGAGTATGTTCTATAATCGTATTTGTAATCGCACTAAGAGTTATTGGTTGATACTTAGATGAACATATCGTCCATCTGACTTTGTAGTTCAATTAACAAAATTTACAAATCGTGTCGATGCTGAACATAGCGTCCCGCCGCTTCTGAAGACTGATTGAGAGTAATTTGGCTTCATTCGAATTTATATTCGAGCATCTTACTGCACCTGCTGGGCCAGAATTCAGCATGTTAGGAATTGTTTGGTGGCGTCAGTTCCCCCACTATCGTCCAATTTCATATTTTCGCACATTTCTGCCAATTGCAATGTCTAATGTGGATTACAAGGTGCTCTGACGGTGTCTGATTTAATTACACATGTTCAATGTAATTACCATCATAATCGCATAATTTGTGTAATTACTACGCTCTTAAAATTGCACTGAATTCGCACTGCATGTCCTATTCATGCCGAATTCACACTGCACGTGTCTTAATTTTATAGGCCTCCATATTTAGAAGTCTTTGCAATTTTTCTACCATTTATGGTTTTCTTATAATTAAATAAAAACTATTATTTAACATCTATTTGGGGTGAGGTTGCAAACTTTCAGGCTTGAACCGGCCTCACGCACACACATTATTTACTACTGTACACACTCTCAGCGACAATCGTGTGATTGTGCAGGTCGATTCCTGCGTATAAACTCAGCTTTCAATCTCATACCTGCTTATTTATTACATATTTCTAAATTTAATCTAAATATTTATTTTATCTAATAAATGCACATTACAGCATATGCTTGTATTGTCGGAATATATATATATATATATATATATATATATATATATATATAAATTTGTGATGTTATTCAATTTGTTTCTTCTGCAAGTAGTATAATTCGTATATTCTTTTTAACACCTGATGCACGTTTCACTGAAACATATCAGTATCATCAGAGGTTTTCACGTCTAAGTAAATTTACTTAGAAACCTCTGATGGTACTGATATGTTTCAGTGAAACGTGTGTCAGGTGTTAAAAAGAATATACGAATTATACTACTTGCAGAAGAAACAAATTGAATAACATCACAAATTTATATAATTACTGCAGAAACGTCGAGTTACTTATATAGAAAATTGTATATATATATAGTATTTAAAATTTATATTTATATTACCTCAAGATATTATTTTTCCTTATTTGGAACATGTTTCGAGAGCTCCCGTGCTCTCATCCTCAGCCTTCGCGATCTTGGGTCTGGTGAAGTATTTGTGTGTTGGCTGGATGCTATTAAGGTTTTTTGTTGGTCTCTGGTATTTTAAAGTTGTACAGTATTATTGTGTGTGATTGTGGTATATGTATTTGTATTTTGTGTATTTTCGATGTTGAGTGCTTTGAATATTGTGTCATGTTTTGTATTGATTTGTATTTGTTCAGGTATTAGTTTGTTTTGTGTTTTATGTTTGTATATTTGTAAATTTTCCCAAATGTTCATTATGGTGCCTTTGTGTGGTATATGTTTTATTAGTGTCACATTGGTTATGTCTGGGAATTCATGTCCTGTGTTTATTGTATGCAGGGCCGAATCAAGGAAGGTAGAGGCCCCAGCCGAATGTAATAATAATAATAATAATAATAACAACAATAATAATAAACTCACCTATCTGATGTTAAAGCAGGGACGATTGAACGAACGAAGTTTACACATAATTACACAGTTATTAACACTCCACTCTTCCCTTATTAATTATTATTAGTCTTTACTTCGTTAGAGAAGAACTGTTCTGCACTTCAAGGAGGCAAAATCGTGAATTGTGTCTTCAAAATCAATTTCTGCCAAAATGGCATGTTCAATACTCATCAAACTTAAATTATTTAAGCGTGGTTGTGCCATGCAATTTCGTAACTCATCTTTTATTAGCTTCAACTTCGAAAATGAATGTTCTCCAGATGCATTTGTCACAAATAAAGTGAGAAAAATTCTCATAGCAATTTCCATATTGGGGAATGCTGATAAAATATTCTCATTATTCATGTAACTGTACAAGTTATGAATATTAATATTTTTTTCATTATCATCTCCAGCATATTCTTGGAAATATTTTATATTTACTTTTAGATATGCAGCAAAATGGTGACATTCAGATATTAGCTCTGCAGTAATAAAGTCTCCACTATAAAAATTTGCAAGTTTTTCGCAATATTTTGAAATTTCTGAACTCTCTAACACATGCAGACTTTCCAAAAAACCAAACCTCTCAAAAATGTCTATGTATGCTTTACTTCGGTGTTCTAGGCTAGAAACCAGGGTGTCTATTATGGGTAGGAATGTCTCTACTCTGAACTTTTCTCTTCCCAGAAGTTCCTCATTACTACATCCACCATCTGCAAATGCAAGAATGGAGCTATGTTTTGTTTGACGCCTTTGTGTATCATGATATTCTTTCACAACTGATTTCGCTTTTGATTTGGACTCATAATCGTCAATACCATCTCTCTTCTCCCTAATAAAGACAATTAATGACTTCAGCATCTTAACTGCTACAGACAAATTCGCTTTTTCACTAACTGCGTTAAATCTACTGAGGGTTTCATTCCACAGTATTGTTAGAACAACTGTTTCAAGTTTATCAAGTTTTTTCTCTAATCCTTGAGCTATAAGACGTGTCTCTAATGACTGATTTGTCACATCATTTCTTATAGACTGAAGACTTAATCTGATTTCATTATATCCCTCACATAAAGCATTTATTGCGTCCGCTTGCGCAGACCATCTAGTGTCTGAAAGTTGTTTCACCACTTTATGATGAGGTCCTAAGTGTGAACGGAGTATCTCCCAGCAGTGTGTTGACGATGAAAAGAAGGTGTAAAGATTTTGTACCACATCAAAGTAAATTGTCACAGTTGAAACACACTTGACAGCGTGTACCCCTACTAAGTTAAGTGAGTGTCCAGCACATGGTACATACTCAGCATACTTGTTTAGTTCTTTTATCTTTGCTTGTAATCCTGAACATTGCCCTGACATGCTTGCTGCGTTGTCATAAGACTGACCCCTACAATTCAGGATATCTACGTTATTGGTTTCTAAGAAGTGTGTCACAACCTCAGTAAGATGTTCTGCATTATGACCATGAATAGGAATAAACTGCAAAAATCGTTCTTTTGGAACAGCGTCTATCACATATCTTACTATAAAAGTAAGTTGATCAATATGAGTCACATCCGGAGTGGAATCTACAGAAATAGCATAGTATTTTGCTTTTTGAATTTCCGAGATGATTACTGAAAGAACTTTAGTCCCCATTATTTCTACGAACTCTTCACAAATGGTGACTGACAAGTATGATGGAATCCCTTTCCCTGCATTGCCATATTTCTTTATGTGTTCATGTAAGAATGGGTCAAACTGACTTATAAGTTCCAAAATACCCAAATAATTTCCATTTTTTACTGAACCAATTCTTTGGTCAGAACCTCTTAAAGGGAGTCCTCTCGATGCTAAGAATTTAATTACCGCAGTAACTCTTTTCAACACCTCTTTCCAGTATTGTCGCTCATTATTGAATTGGGTGACCAACTGTATATCTATTCGCCCGAGTGATTTTGAGCGACTACAATAAGCTACCATGCAGTTTCTATGTTCTTGACTATTTTCATGTTCTGATGCAGCTTTCAGAGCATGTTTCCAGTCATTAAATCCATCTCCGTTAAATGGAAATTTGGAGTGAGAAAATGATTTACATGCAAAACAATAAACTTTTCCCTTCGCAGGTGAACAAATGAGCCATTCTCTTTGTACAATTTCTTTTTTTGGCAATTGTCGCGAGAACATTGCTTGAGTAAGGCGTCTTTCTTCCATATTATCCCCAGTTTTATATACACGGGCTGATTTATCAAAATTATTTTCTTTATTTTGACAAGCGGAAGGTCCCTCTTTTCTACCCAATAATCCCGTAAGATGTCATCAGTATGTGACCAAAGACCGGGGTCTGATGTTGTATAGTGACTGTTTTCTGAAATAATGGTACTTACATAGTTTCCTGAAGCACAGTCTGTCACCTGATCTTGAATATCTTCTTCACTGTACGTTATCAAATCTTTACGTTCTAGCACACGGTTTGTTGCTTCCGCTTGTTTCTGTAAATCGTTTTTCTCTGAACTCGAAGTTGAGGGGCCAGGAATGTGATTTACTGGTACATTATCATATGCAGTATTATCCTTTTTGTTGACAGTATAATTGAAATAATTAATTAGTTTCGGAATTCTCTTAATATTTTCTTCTCGTTCTTTGACTTTCTTATGCTTAGCACAACCACTTTCAATATGCCTCATTATAAATGATAGTAATTGATACGTTAACTGGGAAGAGTATTAAATTAGAAAACTTAGGCTAATAGACTCTCACTGACACGGTCACTTTGAAAGACAAATGAATACTGTCGGATATTGTGTAGCATAAACATAACATCGGTAAGTCAAAAGCATTGTTATCGTTCCCCACTCCCTTGTTACTCGATCGGTATGTATACAAAAACAGCAACTTTTATTCTTGGAACTAATAGGTTGGGAATTGAATCAATTTCCAAGAATTTCAGTTGCTGTTTTTGTATATGTACTGATCGAGTAACAAGGGAGTGGGGAACGATAACAATTCAATTGAATGTGTAGAATGTTATTAGTGCGGGTGCTTACAGAAATTAGGGTCATAGTTTAAGAAATGAGTGTATGGTTTCGGCAAGCCTTTGATATAGTATTTCAGAGCGAGCCGCAGGTTAACGCATTGCCCAATACGATAATACTTTATTGGATAACGATTAACATGACTTCGATATTTGAAATCATTAAAATGAAGCAGTGAAACTGATATCTTTGGTAAAAAAAACTTAATATAATTCTTGAATGGCGTGATTGTTGTTTTCAATATTTTGAGGCCCCCTTAGAGACCGAGCCCCCGGTGGCCGCCGGGTTCGCCCATGCGTTAAATCGCCACTGATTGCATGTGTGGCTAAATTGGATTTATATATTTCTGTTTTTTTGTATGCGTTTAGGTGTTCAAAATAACGTTTTTTCAGCTGTATTTTTGTTTGTCCTATGTAACATTTATTGCAATCTTGGCATTCAATTTTGTATATACCATTAGTTGTTGTGTTATCTTTGTTGTGTAGGCTATTTAGTTTTTGTAAATTATTTTTATTAGTTTTGTACGGTATTTTCATATCTGTGTTTTTAAATAGTTTTTAATTAGTTTTAGCATACAAAACTAATAAAAATAATTTACAAAAACTAAATAGCCCACACAACAAAGGTAACACAACAACTAACGGTATATACAAAATTGAATGCCAAGATTGCAATAAATGTTACATAGGACAAACAAAAAAACAGCTGAAAAAACGTTATTTTGAACACCTAAACACATACAAAAAACTAGAAATATATAAATCCAATTTAGCCACACATGCAATAAACACAGGACATGAATTCCTCAGACATAACCAATGTGACACTAATAAAACATATACCACACAAAGGCACCATAATGAACATTTGGGAAAATTTACAAATATACAAACATAAAACACAAAACAAACTAATACTTGAACAAATACAAATCAATACAAATCATGACACAATGTTCAAAACACTCAACATCGAAAATACACAAAATACAAATACATATACCACAATCACACACAATAATACTGTACAACTTTAAAATACCAGAGACCAACAAAAAACCTTAATAGCATCCAGCCAACACACAAATACTTCACCAGACCCAAGATCGCGAAGGCTGAGGATGAGAGCACGGGAGCTCTCGAAACATGTTCCAAATAAGGAAAAATAATATCTTGAGGTAATATAAATATAAATTTTAAATACTATATATATATATATATATATACAATTTTCTATATAAGTAACTCGACGTTTCTGCAGTAATTATATAAATTTGTGATGTTATTCAATTTGTTTCTTCTGCAAGTAGTATAATTCGTATATTCTTTTTAACACCTGACACACGTTTCACTGAAACATATCAGTACCATCAGAGGTTTCTAAGTAAATTTACTTAGACGTGAAAACCTCTGATGATACTGATATGTTTCAGTGAAACGTGCATCAGGTGTTAAAAAGAATATACGAATTATACTACTTGCAGAAGAAACAAATTGAATAACATCACAAATTTATATATATATATATATATATATATTCCGACAATACAAGCATATGCTGTAATGTGCATTTATTAGATAAAATAAATATTTAGATTAAATTTAGAAATATGTAATAAATAAGCAGGTATGAGATTGAAAGCTGAGTTTATACGCAGGAATCGACCTGCACAATCACACGCTTGTCGCTGAGAGTGTGTACAGTAGTAAATAATGTGTGTATCTTGAGGTAATATAAATATAAATATAAATTTTAAATACTTTATGTATATCAAGAAACGAACTGTAGCAGAAAGTGATTGAATATATATGTATATTGTAACGTTATTTCGTAGTTACAAAATAATAATGTTATAATTTGAAAATGAAATAAAAAAAAAATTTTATTTCAAAAATAAAAATTTTGTTTTCTGAAAAAATATGGGTTTCTGATTTTTTGTTACCTGTATTTAGTAAATAATTGTAGTTATTGTCTGATGTAAAAATTTTAATTGTATTATGGTTGATAGTGTAGTGGTGTCACTTTCTATAAATCACTTCTAAGTTAATCTGGTTAACTCTGGTACTGGTCGATAGACGGGTCTTCTTCTTCTTCAATGTGCTCTTTATTTTCGTAAATACCGCCTTTCGGTTAGTCCGTGTCCTTGACTTAACTTATTCTTTAATTATATTTAAAGAAAAATTCAACCAATTTGCACAATTAGAAGGTTTATTAACAATTTATTAAAAAATATCGATAGTAATTGATTGTTGACAACAGTATCGACTCGTTACTCAGGGCCGGTCGACAAAAACTTTACATTAACAGTGTATATAATATATGTTCTTTTAACGGTTATGTTGGAATAGCCAGAGAAGGGTAGGGCCAAGAAAGTATAACACTTACAATTAAAATGTCTTAAAACTAACAATTACAACGTTATTAATCAATATAGAAATTTTATATAGTAATATTTTCGAACCAATGCAGTCTAGAAATTCATTTGTTCCACCTCGAAGAGAATGATGGGAAAATCAAAATGGCTGACAGAAGTATGCATAGTTGAACGTCTATCACCTCGACGAATATTTCTTCCAATAAAGATGTCCTTTCACTGTTTATTCGTCTCAGCAATTGTGGATATTAGTTCTGGAGTTAAATGAGTGTTCCTGGTGTAGTGTTTATTAGTTCACTTGGTGTAAATGTGTGTTATTATGTCTATTTCACTTTGGTTAAATGTGTCGTATTTAACCCTTTTTGTTTCGTCCGTAAAATTTCTTTGTAGTGATGTTATTTCAATTATATAGGCGTATGTGGTTCTGTTTATCTGTAATGCACTGTTTATTGTTTGTTTTCACTGCTTCTCAAGTTAAAAATTCAAATTAAAAAAATTACACAATTTGTACTGAACTCGGTTTAATTATCGTACGCCATTAGTATAGGTTATACGGAGCAAAACCTCGTTTAAGTGTTCGCTTCAACGGATAATAATTAACTGTTCTCATTTCCTTCGTCTCCTGAAAATCTTAGCCAATTTAATATAGGTCATACATTGTTTCAAATTACCTTGGCTTCCGATACATTTTATTTGAATACATTATACACGGAAAATATTTTTGTTATTATTTAACTGTATGAAATACTAAATACATATTCGGTTTCTTTAATCTATTTTGCTTATTTTGATACTAATTAATATAGTTTTACAAAGTTTTCATTTAAAAAAGTTATATTTCTTTCATGTTGGAAGAGTAGGTTTAAATTCGTGTTTCCTGTCCTTGACCAGATAATAGCCATTTTCTCTGATATAATTATTATTATACTGAATCTAAGATTGATATAATTGTTTATCTTTCCTTAATTTCTTGCAATTTTGTTCATTAGTTATTGTTTTTAAATATAATTCATTTATCTATGACTCCTCCTCTGAAATTTTAATTAATACATTTCATTTTTATTTATAATTTTACTTATCTTCTGACAATATCTTTATAAAGTATAAGTTACATTGTATTACTATATGGTGGGTTTATCTTAAATAAATTTCATCAGTTTAGTTGGTTTATAGGACTAGATTTGTCAATTATAATGTAGTCTAAAGTTACTATCTGGCCTAGATTTCATCTGTTGTTACTTACAAAGTTTTTAATAATACAGTTAGTTCATACCCTTTTCTGACCTTCTATTGTAATATAATATTCATTAATAATTTCTTCTTTTACTACTATAACATTTAGTATTGATTTTAAACAATTAAAACAACAATTATTTAACATTAATTTTGGTATTTAGAATCATACCCTTTTTTGTACTGATTACTTACAGTAACTTCTAAAAAACATTTTACTATATAGGAATGATATACACATTCAGATATGGCATTCCTAATTCAAACTACTAAACAAAATAACATTTTATAAACACAATGATTAATCTCTAATTCTAAATCTTATTTATAGAGTTCATATATGGAAACTGGAACCTAACATTTTGTTCCATTCAATTTTTTATCACTCCCTTACCACTATTTGTTTACAGTCTTATCTGTTTTTCTTAATTTTAGGGATGTATTCCCCGTCACTTTATGTACTAACTCCAAGCAATCTATTTATACTATTTATTCCATTGAATGTTCTCATATAAACAGTGGCATTTTATTAGAAAGAGTATTCATTGTTCCTTCACCATATTATTTGATTAAATATCATTCATGATACTATTTTAAAAACACTTAAAGTTATTTAAATGTACAGTAATTCATGTACCTTCTCAAAGTTTATTTATTATAATCTAATAACTTGCACTTGTCCCTTGTTATTTCTTGATACTATCACTAGTCCTTTCATAGTTTTATAATATCAAATTGTTTAATCATGGGGGAACTGTTAAGATTTGTCTATTTAAATTATACAATAACTTTCTTGGGTGCACTTCTACTTAGCACCTTAAACACTTTTTGTTTTTATTTGTTTTACATGAGTTTATGGTTTGTTGGGGTGTTATACTTTCTATTGTGACATTTACTTTCTTTTGGGGTTTTTGTTTTCTCCCTATTGGGTATTGGTCGTGTTCTACTTCCTCTATTCTATGTGATCTTCTTCACTTGTCTCTGTTCATGAGGTATATTTGTTTGTGTTGGATATCTTCCTTCTTCATTCTTGGTTTCTTCAGTACCATTTCGTTATTATTTACTTTTATTTATACTGGTCTGTTTACTTGGTCTGGGTAGCTTCCTTGCCTACTCCTATCCTACCTGGGTATTATTGTTATTTTAATTTTAGTTTTCTGGGGTTTTACTTTGTTGTATATTCATATTAGTTGCAGATTTTTTCTTTATGTTTACTTTTTCTTGTGATAATGGTAATTTATTATGCTTTTTATTTGGTTCTCATTTGGATTTTTCTGGATATTCCATATACTTGATTTTTACTAATGATCATCTGGTAATTGATTTAAGTGGATTATCTGTCATGCTACAATATATATATATATATATAATTATTTTTAAAGTGATTTAGACTTTTAACAAATTTAGTTTTATTTTGTGTGTTTAAAAAATTTATAAAAATATAAAAACAAATGGTTGAGGTGTTTAAAAATAAAACCAAAAAATTAAATATTAAAAAACTCAAAATATAAAAACACGTGACATTTTAGATTAAATGTTAAATATATGAAATTAAATTAAATATATTAAATATAAATATATTTTAAATATTAAAAAAATAAAAAATCAATTAAAATTATCATATAAATAAAAACTACTACTAAAACAAGAAAAATTAATACATGAAATTGACTATGATGAAACATACAATGCCTATACAGGCTGATAATAGTATTTAATTTGGGATATGTACGTGTATGCATTAATTAGTGCTTCCACTGAATGCCTCTGATAGCCTGTTGTGTATCTTCAGTAGATGTCACTTATTATAGATAATATTATTAATATTACTATAGTCCTCCTCTTCCTCCTCCACCTCCTCCTTCTACTACTGCTGCTGCTGCTGCTGCTACTACTACTACTACTGCTGCTGCTGCTGCTGCTACTACTACTACTACTACTATCACTACTACCATTACTACTACTACTACTACTACTACTACTACTACTACTACTACTACTACTACTACTACTAACTATGTCATATTCTCCTCCTTCCCCTTATCACCATCTTCATTATTATTACTTCTTTAAAAGAAATAAGGAATAGGAAGTGTGTAAATAAAAAAATCCATTGAGATATTTTATAATTATGCGTAGACTGAAACAGCTGAATAAATAACAAAATATAACTTTGTATATAAACAAATATTGAAGGAATAAAACTGAAATGCCACTCATTCCAGCTGTGTTTGGTTATTAAAGTTGTGGTGGAAAAAGGGTTATTCATGTATTGTTAGGACAATGAACAATCACTGAGCATCTTAACATTCTTTTTGTATATAACTGCACAATCAGATATAGCAATCACTCTACTATTACCATTAGAACTTTGTCTGATGGTGCCATAAAAGTAATAGAAAATGATTTTTTATATAAAAATGCCACAAAACAAAACTGTTGTACATTTGTATCAAGCATTGAATAAAGTTGCTCAATGGGTGAGAGCCAGAAAAATAAGTCTTAATGAACAAACATCAGCACACATAACATTATCGCTTCTTCTTTTTTTGTGCCACAATCCTATGTGGGTCTTCGCCTCATCAACAACTGTCTTCTCCTAGACATGGACACTGAGATGCTATCATACCTAGGTATACGCGTATACTTATCTAAATGATATTCTAATGAGGTTAAATATTTGTGTCTTCATTTAGGTTCATGTCTAAACTGAAAACACATTCAGACAGAGACATACAAACAAAACACAGAAAAAAAATGTACTGGGTAGTGGGGACTTAAAATTCATAATATACTGGAAATGACTCATCTATCAGACCATATGGAATACGGCTCAGGGGCTACACAAGACCAATCAGCAAATCAATACAAGATGGATATAGTACATGTACATAAAAAAAGTTGAAGTATAATAAGTTAGCTTTGAACATCAGTATAATTCAAATTAATATATTTAGCTTATTTCTGTCCTCTCTTTGGAATGGAAACTTATATACAATTTAAATTAATAATTGGGACATTACTGAAACATGAAATCAGGTAATGCTTGTATATTCACCTTGACCATTAGTTTGAAATGATAGTACTGAGAATGCGGTCTCTGCCAAAATGTTGGATTAGAATTCACAACATATCATAAGTAAGTCTGTGAAGAAAAACTTGTTATTGAGGAGTTAAAATGAAATCTTAGTGTGCGTCTACTCAGGTATATATAAATCATGGTAGTTCTTTTATATTTGCACATTATGTTTTTGCTAGACTGCTGTGCTGTTGTGGAAACATGCTTGTTGCACATGTCTGTGTGTGTGTTTTATTAATTCATGCACAAAGCTTTCACTTGTGCATCTTGACCCGATAGAGGTTGTTGCAGTATGAGTGAAATGTTGTCTAGCATTACTAGTGATGTCATGAAGAAAATATGTTACCAAAATACCATTTACATAACTAAGTGCATTTGATACTGTATGTGAGGTATGATATTACACCACAACTTGGTCACATAAACAACAAGATTTTCCAAATATATAAAGACAACCATACAAAATTAAATAATATATTTTAAATTTATGTATAACATATAATTAACATATGTATTTTAACATGTAATGTAAAGCATGTATGTGTAACATATTAAATATGAAAGTTTATATCTACAAATAAAAATATATTTTTTTATAGTGCATTAATGTCTACCCAATACTATGGTGCCAGATCTCAACATATTTTGTCCATTAGACCTTTAAAACAATGATCTTGAACTTGGAGTTTCTTTCTCAATGACAACCCAAAGAAAGTAATTAGCCCTTTAGAGAAAATATAAAAAGAAATGTGGAAACTTAAAATAAAACTTATTGATATTAAATTATTTGAAAGACTTTTGTTCTGAGAAATGTAAGTTAAATGTAAAAGTTTCAGTCAGTTTCTTCTCCTTAAAATCTGTAATGAGAAGGGAGAAATAATAATTTGTAAATGCTATGCTTACAAAAATAAGCAGATGAGAAGAATATTTTATCAAAGATAACAGATGCTTTCATATCACGTGTAATACCAAATATAAATTAAAGCCACAACTGGGAAATATTGATGTTCAAACTGATTCACTTGAATCAAGCAACTCCTGTGACTTGTTCATTCACTTGTAACTACTTCTGCTTCTTACTTTATTATTTTGGGTAGAGTTTGCTTTCTCTAATAACCTTTCTGTACACTGTCCTCTTAAATGGACATTTTCCTCCAATTCCTCATTATCAAAACTTTTACATATGGTAATATATGACTTCAAGTTTAATCAGCTTTTTCCTTAGATCTTCCTTTTTCTCTTTTTTGACTTAGCGATTTAGCTTTTCCTTTTCATTACATCCGTCTCTGTCATTCTGATAACATGTCTATGCTAGTCTTTTTAATTACCGATTTTGTTATATCCCACTGCAGATCTTTTGTCTTTTCAGTACAATATTGTTATTTATGTGTGTACCATATGACTTAAAGAGTGAAGCCTCATCTACACTAATCCTAAATCCTTTAACCTAAAATAAACAGAGTAATTTTAACTTGACTTTTATTTATCAGGTTGAACAGGTTTTGTAGACATTTAGCAGCTTTGCATTTGAGTTTTTATTGTATCAGTCATGAAAAACATGTCTTCACTTCTGATGATAATCCTTTGTTATCGTTTTCTATAGAACTAAGACAGTAAACTTTGTATAGAACTAAGACAGTAAGACAGTAATCTTTGAAGTAAGACCGTTTCAAAATTATTATGATTATGTTTCTCTTCTTCTTATTATTATTTATTATAGCAACTCGCTTTACAGTTATCAGCATCACAGAACTAATTACAACTTTGTCTCATTAAACAAGGATTACAACTTTCTGAATCTTCTCTTCTTTAGAATTAATAACTCTTCAATAGATGGCGGCGGCGGTATTACCTCCTGCAAACGGAGTGGTGCTCTTGTTTAGTGCAGATAACAAAGAGCAGGAAGATGGGAACCAAAAGAGAGCCATCTTCATTTTATTTTTTAAAAATGATTTTAAAAATATGCAATGAGTTTTACCACGAAGAAAACTAACCAGGTACAAGCGTACATTAACACTATGAAAAAGTTACCTAAATATTTACTCTTATGGGTTCACCATCTTGGACCCGCAAATAAATATATGTTATGTCTATCACAAAAGACATTAAGAAAAGATCAGCTATCACGGAATGGATATTTTGCATAGTTGTCAAATTATGTCGTTTTTCAGTATTAGTAAAAAATTACTCTTTTATTTTTATGCGAATGGGCCTACTTTAAGCCTGGACTCTCCAGAAACCGGGGCCCTCCCATGACGCGGTGTCTGCAGGGGCCTTATCGCTGCATCTGCCAGTACCAGGCCACATTCAAACTGCAAGATTATTTACTACTTATCCTCACGGTGGCAGCTCTGCTGAACACTGTGAAATCATGGCCGATGAGTTTAGGCTTGGCAGTCAGCTCGTGTGACTCCTCTTCCTCCTCTTCATAGAGTCATCTTTCAAAGTAATAATATGATTCCTGACAAGATAAATATTACCTTTCCTAGTGCCAGCAATTTACATCCGATGAAATAATCTTATGTTATGAAAGAATACTGAGGTAGCCTATGTTAGCAGCAACATCTGCACATCAGTCTTTAAACGTTCTGCTCTAACTTTTCGTTTTTATTTTTGAATCTCCCGTTTTCAAGCAATTTAGTTTATTAGCAGTCGTATTAGATTTTCGTCAGATTTATCTCAGACTTTCTCGAAATGATTAATTCGAATTTTAAATAACCGACTTTTCATAACAAATGATTAAAAAATACAGAAGTTCAAATGAGCTATTTCAGGTACACTGAAAGAGCATCTTAGCTCCAATGTGACTCTTCATAGACAACAAATTTGAGACTACTGTTATAAAATACATTGCATGTTGTGAATGTGAGTGCAATCGCACACGCACACACCAGTCGTTTCTTTTCTGTCTATTTTCACACAGACATGAAAAATGTCTATTCGCCTATGTATAATATTAACTGTTAATAGGAATCAGTATTATTATTTGTGTGAATTTCCTGTTTAATTATAATCGATTTCTTAATAGTAATAATTTAAATTCTGAAGTTTGGTGGAACAAGGGTTATAACTGATAACCTAGCAGCTCCGAATATCACAGTGCATTCTTCGGCCTCAAGGATGACTTAGACTGTGGAAATGACTACCCAGGGTACCACTGGGTGGGGCGTTGTACTGGCCACACTGCCTTCCTTATATGCCGTCGGCTCACGTAGGTTCATTTCTTGTAAGTTACACTTTCTATGGTACAAAAATGAATCTATTATGATCATTACTGTATTTAATATGAGAGAAACATATCGGTACCTGTGTATTGTTGACGGTCTCCGTTAACGAGGATGGACTTACGATGGCTACTGCTGTTGGACGCTGCGCTGATCTTCCTCTGTCTCTCGACGTCGGTCTGTATCGCTTCGTGGCTGATGCTGACTTTCCGCTTCGGCTCGTCGTGCGCGTACCCCAAGTTGGTTTCACCTCCTCCTCCTCCTCCTCCTCCACCGTCAGCATCCACATTCGACATTCTGTAAACAGTTACACATCTGTTAGTAAGACCTATCACAGTACAAATCAGCGGCAAGTTTTTGAATATTTTCACTGTTGCGTTACTTATGATCTGTAAAATTGGGATACTTTTTTTGAAAACGAAGGTTAGAGGTTACCAAACGGGCGGTTTATGGAATAGTACAAATACATGTAGATATGATTTTATAAAAATCAAAATTAAAAAAATTGTGTATACATGAAGTCTAGATTGTGTCGTCAGATGAGATAATTATGTAGTCAGATCTGAAATATTCCAAAGAGACCTGATCCTCAGTAATTACTTATTTTGGTTATTAATTTAATAATCGTTCCAAACAACATAATCTAATTAAAAGTCGATTCACTAGTACTATTAGAGTACATTTAGTCATGCGTGTCTTACGATCAATAACTGGCTCCTTTCTAAGAAATTATGTAATAACTACATTTAGATTTTGATTAAAATTCTTTTCAATTTGATACCCCACTCGGATGTTTGCAATTTGTTAAAATTTTTCCCCTCACATTTTTGGCTTCTGTTCCATAGAGCAATTTCTTCTTCTTATTTTTCTCTCTGCAAACATTAGGCCTGCGGTCTGCTGCTATCCCTGGGCGTGGTACAACTCAAATTCCACCACTCCCAACGAGAAATTAACCACCTAGCAACCTCGTGCGATGGTGAGCTGCATGGTGGAGGCTGAGTTGTGTGTGTGTATGTAGTGTATCGTCACTTCTTATCTAGCTCAGGCGTACCAGACATGACCGCTTTATTACTGCCACTTTCCCCCCTGATAGGGGTGAGTAGTCCGAGCCATGACCTTGATTCGATGGCTGACCGAGGCACAGCCATTGAGATTGTGAAAACAATTACAAAAAAACATTTGGGCCCGTGGGGTAAAGTATTGACAAGCATGGCACGAAAATTGGTGGTGCATTCAAACGTTATGCTGCCATTCCCAAATTCATACACAGACAAGTAAATGCCAAACGGTCGAATTAAAATCGAGAACTGGCTTCGCTCACGCTACAAAGTAAAAACGATTACAATTATAAATGAACGGAGGAAATACAAAAACATTGCAAATCTGATTTAATTTTAATTGAACTATCGAACAAATTGTCAGAGTAGTGTATGATAATGGGTTTAATTTTCTAATTTGATAATTGTTAAATGACATTAAGTTTCTTGTGTTCAGATGATTAATAATGTAACTCGATACTATTATAAAAGTAACAGGAAAATAAATATTTAGTGTCTGATATAAATCTTATATACTCTGAAAGTAGTACAAATTTCCTCGTACAAGAGGAAAAACTCGATCTGTTTATATATAACTTACAGGATAATTCGTGTCTACATCGTAATCATCTCGGTTGCAACAGACTTTGGCTATCAAGATAATTATTGTTTTTGGTACTACTATTATTACGGATGTGCTGTACAATTATCTTCGTATTCTACAGACGATAGCATTATGTTTTTGATAGTTGTAAAATTTTATTTTTTTCTTAATAAATACATAAATATTTCGGCCATAGAACGAATTCCTAAATTGCACCCAATGAAAATATTTGTCGTCAACAAAATTGGAATGTACAGTATTAGTAGAGGCTTTTGTCGATACGTATTGATGTCATTTCTTTGGAGACATCGTTAGAACAAAGTTTGACGAAACAAAGTTCTTTTTGGTAACGATGATAAGCCGATTGAAGGAGTCAGAAATATATCTGTTTATCAATGTAGGCCTACACAGTCTGATTTATTAATACGAGATGAAGTATTAATTTTCTTGTATGGAAGAAGAGGGACAAGAAGAAGAAGAAAAAGAAGAAGAAGAAGAAGAAGAAGAAGAAGAAGAAGAAGAAGAAGATGGTGTTGAAGATGACAAAAGAAACGAAGAGGAAAAGAAGAGGATGTAGGAGAGAATGAAAAGAAGAAAAATAAATAAATGGGCAAGAACGACGGAGTATAATACCCACTGAATTTAAAAATTATGAATTGGACATACATTTCTTTTTCTACAAGTAACCAATAATACAATAACTTTTGTACAAGTAATGATTATTACAGTCATTATTATTATTATTATTATTATTATATTATAGAATGAATAAAAACCACTCATGAGAAATATATTAAACTTGAGCCTACGAGCAAAGTAGATTGACACTGAAATGAGTCTCCGTTGAAACTGAAAAGCGCTGAAGATAATGGAAAAGCAATAAATTGAAGAAAAAATTTTACTGCAGAACCTGGCAGCAATAAATAAAGAAGTGTGTGTATGTTCAGCGTTTGCCAAGTAGGTTAACTTGAGAAAATGAGGCCTAAGTCAAATCATGCGTGTCCTGAATACTTAATGGCCAGCTTATTACACATGCACTAACAATACAATGCTCACTAGGAGCCAGTGTTTCTGGCTGAATTTCTACGAATAAGCCTCATGGAAAACCATACTTTTAACTTTGCGCGTGTACAGTATTAAACATTAATCGGCAATGAAGCTTGAAGAGGGGACCACAGAGAACTATAGAACTCGATGAAGTAAAAGTCCTCACCCGTACTTGTTAATGTATTATTATTATGTAACTTCGTAACGCAAACTCGTATATGCATATGTAAAAAGCTTTAGCTCTAAACCACCTGTTAATCGTTTAATTGTCAACAAAATTATTAAAATTATTGGCAACTAAATTAATTTTGTGAATCACATAAACAAAAATTAAAAACAAATACACGTGACGGTTAAGGGATGGTCCAAATTTTTATCCTAGTTTTTGAGCTTATGTCCTCTACGCGAGTAGGAAAAGTAGCCTTCGATTGTTTAATCAGCCCGTAGTGTATTGACCTCGGTTTACGATATTTATAGTTCAGTAATTTAAATATTTCTATATTAAATAGTTTTTTGCTTACTATTCGAAACTTATACAGACGTGCCTACTGTTGTACGTGGATTTTGAATTCGTATTTAATAACTTTTTGATAGTTTTTAATCTAGCCCTTTATTACAAATCAACAAGTAAAGTCTTAAAACTTGTCCGTTATTCCGTACATACGTGAACCTATGACAGAGAGCGACGTTCAGAACGCCGTTTACAAGCGCTCTCCACAGACTCTAAAGGTGGAACTGATTGTAGGTAGGCCTACACCAACTTCAACAAACTGTGCGGCCAACCATGTATTTACACACCTCTTAGCGCGATTTTGAACAGTTTGTTTTTGAGGGTCTGTAGTGACAGTATTATGAATCTCTTTTATTAGCGTCTGTAGCAATACGACTAGACCGATTTAATTCAGTTTGCCGCAAGTTTTACAGACACGCATTTACTAAGGAAAAGTTTCATGAAATTCGTACATTTAACAAGTGTTTGTAGAAGATGGGCGAAAATGTGTGCCAGTTTTCTGATATCGTTTACTTTATTAATTAAATCGTTTATTTATTTTAATATAAAATGTGTTATTTATTGTTTCATGACATAGTTAAATTTCAGATAGGTCTAACTATTCATGTAACCCGTATGTTTCCACACTTACCCTCTTGATTATAACAAAATAGAAAACAAATAGCCAGTTTTTCTTTTAATTTTTGTAATTTCATTAACAAAAATCTACCCCTCCCCATGAAATCCCACACCCAGTTGGAAGCCCTGGCAATTGGACAACAGTAAACTCTGAGTGTCGACCGAAAGCACAAATATCTCGGGACCTGTCGCCGAAGAAAATCACATTAACTTACCGTGTTTATAATCATAACTTTGTTGTGTGTTTTTTAGAATTGAGATGCTGATGAAGACGGTCGTGTTACAGGCGATTTCGATATCGTTGTACTAGCGTAATTTAAGGAAGGGATTTTTGTAAGTTAAAATAAGTTGGACTTCAATAATTTAAGGGAAATCAAACTGTTAGTTTTGGCTGAATAGAATAACTGGGGCCGTAGTTAAAATAATATACTAGGGTAGATGCAATCATCTGTGAAATGATTGGCGTTATGAAACAGTTAGCTATAAATTACGTAGCGGAAAGAGTAGGCCAGTGTGTTAAGATACGTAGAAGCTACAACGTATTGATGGAACGGGAAACGGCCGATTGTTTAACGAAATTATCGCATACTATGCTCACGGACAGATGAGAGGTAATTGTGGGAAAACCTGTACACTTGATACGAGTCATTTAACACTAATTTATTTCAGAAATACTACACAGGAAGAAACGCTTTTTTCTCAGAGCACATGGTTACTATTCCGGATGTAGTAAACAATTTGGGCTGTGAAGAGCAGGAGGAACGTAAACACACCTCCAATATAGACATTGCAGAACACAAAAATCTCTAGGCTGAAACATGAAGCAATTATTTTTACCGATCTGTTTAATGTTATCAGACAAAAAAGAATAAGTCGGACATCAGTAAGTATTAATAGGTGGAGTAAGACTTCACAAGAACCAGTCATAAAGCTTTGGGTGGCAGGGGAGTTTCATATAGAGGTCACTGTGTTTTCATAAGTAGGTTTTCGTTTAAAATCGAATGGGGCTCGGATTTTAAGAAGTTTTTTAAATCTTTATTTGTGAAACTGTAATTTTTATGTAATAAAAACCAGACTTAAAAAAATGTTAAATCTCAATAACATGACTTACTGAGTCCCGTGATTCTTCACGTTCCCGAAACAAATGGTTAAGTTTGGGTATGCTGTTTGTGCATGAATTAAATTAAATTTGAATCTTTCTGCACAATTCACTCGATTAATGTATTCGTCTATCTTAATTAGGGAGAAAGTTTCTCGCAGGCTACTTTTCATGCCTTACGACTGGAAAAATTAAAATGTGATATGACATTTTATTATTTGTTTTGTTATTACAAGGTTATTATTAAACTTAAATGACATGTACATCATGTACGTGATCTGGACTACATGTACAAAAAAAATTATTGTTAAGGAGCAAGAACATCTTCCGTAAGGACAGTTTATATTTTAATACGTACTAAATCGAGTATGCGATGGTTTTATCACGTTTTCTATTTTTATCGACTTATTTTTTGGGCTAAATTTATTTAATATACAAAAATATCAAGAATTAAAATACTGTTACTACTGTGTACATTTTGTAGACTTATCTAGTACTTCATTTTTATCGGTCCAGGACTTCAAGTGGCGTAATAGTAGCGAACGTAAAGCCAGCCCATAAGCAAAATGCATTTTCCTATCTCGCTCACTGTCGCATCCGACTGTGGAACCATGAATAGGTTTACAGCACACTTGGATACCAAGATCTGCAGTTTCACTGAACAAAATTATTCCCAGCCAGAAAAAACACGTTGAAAACTCGGAAGTTTTGTTAAGTTTCATAGAAACAGTCGTTCTAATGTCATTTCAATTAGAGAGACGTGTTTTACGTTTTCCAGTTTGAAAAAACGACATAACACACGCACAGTAAAACGTTACATCCACGTCAGGAACGTTACATGCGAAAATGGCGGGGATACGTGAGACATGTGACAGTAGTACCCCACATACTTGCTCACCCGTAGACGTACGTATATATTCTATATTAAAATTGTTTCTTGAGCAATTCGGTTTTCATGCGACACTACACTTGAAATAACCGCAAATCAAAACCAAGCGAGTAATGCTATAAAATTAAAACAAGTAATTAGATAGTACTTCCAAGTTTTGAACATAAATAGGCCTACAATTAGCATTTTGCTCTTTGAATATCGTTGCTAAATAATAGCAATCAATAATGTCTGCTGTTGGGATTAGAAAAAAATCTAACTTCAATTTCTAAACACATGTCACAAATTTCAGTAAACATAAGCGTATGTTTTATCCGACCACTAAATAGCACGTGGTACAAATCACGCGACCAAACATAATCACAGTTATTAATACAAATTATATTATAAATACAGTTTCACACATTATTAAAAAAATCCTGTCCACGATAGATTCAGTAATCTAATTCTATTTTTAAAATCGTATTTTAGAAAGCTGTTTAAACGATTCCGGTAGGCCTATATTCTCGCGGGTCTGTTGTAGTTGCAAGAGCGGACGGCACCGTGTAGGCCTGCGCGTTTACCCATATAGTAGCATTCAATCGTGCTCGTGGCATTGACTGGCTGTCAATGGGATTGGTTCTTTATGAATCGTTTTTTACTTGATAGTGATTTTCGTTTGTATCTTATTTATTATGTTATCAGAGATGTTCACTACTATTGTAATATTCGTATTTAAACATAAAATTCTAACGTTATAATAGGTTTTATATTAGGCCGCAATATAAAAAATTTACATAGTTTATTTTATGCTCTGTATGGCGGTGGTTGGCGTGTGGACCCTTGGCCTACCTGCTGCCTCTACCCCCTTGTAATACTTCTGCCCGGGCTCGACAGCAGCTAATTGCCGCGTGAGTCACCTCACTGTGCGTCCAGTATGAAATAATTTTTTTTTGCCTCGCCCAATACTGGTAAAATTTTGTTATATTTGACATCCGCGAAATAATACGATGGAAATGACACCAAACACGACTAAGGAATATTAAAAATTGGGCGTTATAAAGCACTATGCACTGAAGATGTGTATTAAAGTAGTTGAGCTTTTACTTTGAAACACCTTAAAATTTAATATTTTTTAGTCGTGTTTGGTGTCATTTTCATCGTATTATTTCGCTGATTTCAAATATAACAAAATTTTACCAGTATTGGGCGAGGCAAACAAAAATTGTTTCATACTGAACGCACAGTGAGATGACTCACGCGGCAATTAGTTGCTGTCGAGCCCGGGCGGAAGTATTAAAATGGGGCAGAGGCAGCAGGTAGGCCAAGGGTCCACACGCCAACCACCGTCATACAGAGCATAGGTATACGCGTATTTCTGTGTAAACTGAGGGACCACGATTAAAAAAAATAGCATTTTCATCTTTCGCTTGATTGAAAACAAAAAATATCAGAGAGACAGATGTGATCAAATTTAACTTTTTTCCGAGTAATTTTAGTATAGACACTCGGTGATGTTCCCAGTGATTCAGGCATGTCTTTAATGTCTCACAGTCGCTCAGAGTAATGTCACTCTCTATTTCTTTTGAAACTCTGACCTATCTTTTTCATTAATGCCAGTTACTTGTGAATGAAACTACTGTAACGTAATTATTTTAGGAACATAAATAATAATACTTATCGTTTAAATACATGTAACATCATATTACATCAATACATGTAATACAAAATTCTTGTAAGGAACACACACACACGCGCGCACGCGCATGCATTCGAAAGCCGGTTAGCCAAAGCCTGCAAGACAATAATGTAAAGTTCAGAAGAAAGCCGTAGTTACTAGCCTGAGTTACATCATGTTTAAATTTATAAATAAGCTACATACATATAAACAAAACATGTCTATAAAAATCCCCGCAACGACCACGTGTAATAATGTTTCCGTTATACTGATGAGGCATTATTAGCAACGAGCAGACAAATTTGCCTTATCAGAGCACACCGCCAGCCATATACCTAGTAATTATAACAAAATCGTTAATTTTCAAAAACGCACGCTCGCTGCCCTAACGCACATCAACAAAGAATGTTATCAATAAACAACGCTGTAAAATTCTTTCAGAATCACTGCATATATAACCTTGTACTTCTATCAGTAATGTTTTTATGTACTGAATAATTTCTAAAGTGTTAAAAGTGTTCCCTTTTGCCTGTTAATTATGAACAATTCTCATTTGTCTATCACACACACATACAATTATTGGCGTCACTTATTTTTAATAATTATTTGGTTTGCCTGAATGTTGTTAAATTGAACATTGTTATTGAAAAACGAACGCTTTAGGAAGTGAAGTAGCAGCTTATAATTAGTGGAAATACAGTGCAAAGCGAAGGTACGTTTAGACATATTTAACATTTTTTAATCATTTTCAATTTTTTGGACCGTGAATAGCAAAACCATTAAAATTAGAGAAAGTGGAGTATAGAAGAGTACGAAGCACTGGGAGCATGTTTGTCATTAGTAGTAGTAGAGGGAAAATGAGGATTCAAACTCACAAAGGAATGCCGCCTTCTTAAAAAACACTAAAAAAACACTAAAAAACATGATCTCAGAGATGACGCCGCCACCGCTGGACCCGCAGCATCCCGATGGACCACAGCACCGCGAATTTCCGCGAATAATTTTTTTATTTTTTTAATTTGGTTTTTTTATTTTTTTAATTAAATTGATTTGCATATCAAGGGGGTGGGATGATGTTCAATGGACCACCAGCATCCGTGAATATATTTTTTTATTTTTTTAAGAAAGCTGATTTGCATATCAGTGGGTGGTGTTGGGTGGGAGGTTTTTTTATTTCATATCAGTGGGTGGGGGGTGGTTCCAACTCGAAGCATTATAGTGTATACTAAAATATATGATCAGGTGTACCAACCTTTGCATGAGTTCAAATTTGTTGTGTGTTATAATGTATATTAAATCTATATGATCAGGTGTACCAACCTCTGTAGTATTATTATAGTGTATAGATATTTTATATGAGCAGGGTTGTCAACATTTTCTGCGGTGGGGGGAGGGAAATTCAAATATGTGTTATATAGTGTATATATTAAAATATATGATCAGGGTTACCAATCTTAAATTATTGTGTGCGTGTATAGAGCAGATCTGCCAACATTTCTTTCTCTTCTGTGGTGGGAAATTCAAACTATATATGATCATAATTGTTACTCTCTCTCTCTCTCTCACACACGGTGTGTATGTCTCTCTCTCTCTCTCTCTCTCTCGTTGTCAAACGTTATGCTCACTGGCATTATAGTGTATATTAAAATATATGATTAGGTGTACCAACCTTTACATGAGTTCAAATTTGTCGTGTGTTATAATGTATATTAAATCTATATGATCAGATGTACCAACCTCTGTATTATTCGTCCTCTCTCTCTCTCTCCCTCTCTCTCTCTCTCACACGTTGTGTATCTCTCTCTTGTTGTCAAACGTTATGCTCAAACTGTGGTCAGTACCGAGCGCATGTATATGAAATTAGAAAGTTTATATTTATTCGACAAATATTAACGTCCTCTCTCTCTCTCTCCCTCTCACTCTCACTTGTTTCAACTGTGTCAACAAATAGTAACGTCCTCTCTCTCTCTCTCTCTCTCTCTCTCTCTCTCTCTCTCTCTCTCTCTCTCTCTCTCTCTCTCTCTCTCTCTCTCTCTCTCTCTCTCTCTCTCTCTCTCTCTCTCTCTCTCACTTTCACACGTTTCAACTATGCAAGGTTCCATACCCTTTCTCCTGTCCCCCTCTCGTACATTGAGTAGTCGGTGTGATGAATAAATAATTTTAGCACTATCTCTCTTTCGTTGTCAAAACGTCGTCTTCATTTTTCAATGTATTAAATAATTAATTAATGCAGTCAGTGTGATTGATCCTTGTTAGAAATATATATATTTGGCGTCAATGAACTACTTACCTGTTATGTTGTTACAGACAATACTTCTGTTTTAAGGTTGCAGTTTACACACACACACACACACACACACACACATAGGTTCAGTAGTGTATAGCGAAATAAATTAAAATTATACACACACATGAAAACGGCGGCTGAAATTCATACAAATCTTCTGATGTAACAGTTCACAAAAAATAAATTAATTGTACACATGTTCAGAGGTGTAGAGTGAAATAAAATAAAGTCATAATTTGTTTAAATGATTAAATATATTTTAACATTCACAATATAAAATTCACAATTAAATAAATACATTAGAAATTGATATTTTTCGAAAGTTTATATATAATTGTGTGTCGTACTTGTAGAAGAAGCAACCTGCAACATAACAATACAACAACAACATTAAAATCATGTTAAATATCACACACACAGATGCACACGCAACGCGCGCACATACAGACGCATACGCAACGTAATCACACACACACACACACACACACACACACACACACACACACACACACACACACACACACACACACACACACACACACACACACACACACACACACACACACACACACACACACACACACACACACACACACACACATACGCACACGCATACGTAACGTAACCAAACACGCAACGCGCCCACACACAGACGCAAACGCAACGTACACACGTTTGGGTTACACCACACGTGCACGCACACACACACACACAGACGTACACGCACAGATACGCAACGCGTCCACACACAGACGCAAACACAACGTAATCATATACATACATACAACGTGTACACGTTTGGTTTGAATCATGTAGGACCAATAAACAGATAACAGATTTAAATATGCTATAGTCATTGTAAGACGTTACAATCATTGAAGTGTTTAATAAGTAAATTGTATGTATGTATATATCACTGAATAATAATAATATAATCGTTTGCTGCAACAGGTAAAGCAGTTACAAATAATTACATATAGGTTCAGAGGCGTATAGTGAAATAAATTAAAAATCCATTCATCAAAACTTTGTAAATTAGAATCTGCACTACATTCAAACATACGCACACACACAATGATAAAAAAATTGTTTATTAAAAGTAGTTTGTTACCTTAACAAGATACAATTTCCACATGCGCTGTCTGGTTCTTCATCCCTCGAAACACAAGATGTAGGTCGCTGGGATTTATATGACGGAGTTCTTCATCTGTAAAGACGTCAGCATACCTCTTAGGTAGATATACACGATAGCGGCGCTCACAATCTTCCAACGTTACAAGCACAGACTTCCCATATCGCGTGTCCACATGCAACATGTTAACGATCGGATACTGTTTGTCCACTGTTAATTCTGCACAACGTTTGTACTCAATAGCAGAAACTGCGTTGAATTTTGTGATAAACGACATTATTTATGAGAAGTGAAGACGTCTGTATCAAGCGAGGTGGAACCATACAATGTCAGAATATTCGCTACAAAGAAGACTAGTGAAAGGAATGGTGTGACCATCAGGAAAGTTCACTTTCATCGCCTGAAGCTTTGCATGTACATACACACAGGCAGAATTAGCGCTGTTACAAAATATATATATTAGGAAAGTCCACAGAAATAGTTATCGCCAGATCCGTTCTAAATAAGTTAATGTCTTTTCAAATAGTATTCTCTGCACTACAGTCAAACATACGCACACACAGTGATAAAAAAATTGTGTATTAAAAGTAGTTTGTTACCTTAACAAGTACTGTTATCCTACGCCGTTTTTCCTCATGCCACGAAACACGAGATGTAGATCGCTGGGGTTTTATAAATTGTTTATTAAGTCTTTTAGAAATGGTCTTATACTTGAGCTTGGCCTGTTGACTATTGCTTTTAATTTTGTAATTTCTACAGGTGTTAACCGTTTCGGAGAAAAAAACCATTTATGGAGAAGATCCTCCTCCTCTTGTTTTGATATGGTATTTATTCTATGATCCATCCTTCTTGTTCCTATAATAATAACAGTACCTGCTTCATTATCATATACATTATGTGCTGTATATAAATATATACATAAGGCTTTCAACACACACATCATAAATCCGGAACAGGAAAGGTATTATAACAAATATTACGAAAACAAGTACGTATGGTCACGTACATAGATCAACGTTTAAACAAATTACGAACTAATATCGTTACAATAATAATAGTACATAAACTTACGTTTACTATCGTCCGAACTGAAGTATGGAGAGGCAATAACTATAGATATCACAGTAAGAATTTTTGTTGTTGTTTTTAACAGGTGGTGTTTTTGCATGTACATACATGCAGAATTATGACTGTTACATAATATATATTAGGAAAGTCGTCAGAAATAGTTATCGCCTGCAGGCATATACAAGTTTACTAACGAAATTAACAAATACTGAAAACAAAGGAACTGTTATACATATATATATACATAGTTTTTATTTAACCGCATGTATTATGTTAGTGTATCTTAAACCATGAACAACGCACGCAAGAATATTGCGCAAGAGCTACACAGAGCGGCGAGAAGGAATTTCGTTAGACGCGCAGTTGAACTGAAGGGTATGCACGATTTGTACCAAGCGGATCTTGTGGAAATGATACCATACGCTCGAGTGAACAAAGGGTACAAGTATATGATGACTGTAATCAATGCGTTTACCAAGTACGCGTACGCTGTACCATTGAAAACGAAGACCGGGAAAGAAGTGACGAACGCGTTGAAGCCTATACTAGCCGCTAACCGAATGAAGTATTTACAGACAGACAACGGGAAGGAGTATTACAACAGCACAGTACAAGCGTTGCTAAAAAAGTATAATGTGAAACATTACTCAACCTATAGTGAGAAAAAAGCTTCCATAGTGGAACGTTTTAATCGCACACTGAAGACCCACATGTATCGAGCTTTCAGCGAACAAGGACACTACCGCTGGTTGGATCTACTACCTACATTACTGAAATCGTACAACAATACAACACACAGGGTATTCACAAAGATGAAGATTGTACAGCAAGCAAACAAATTACCAATAAAGGATATGGACTTTTTGGCTGGTGACGAAGACAGTGCTAAACGTAAACATGGCCCGCTATTACCGAACAGTATTCGCTGTATCGTTACAGGCCCAAGTTCCTGTGGGAAATCAAATGTGCTATTCAACCTACTGTTTGATGCCAACGGACTACGTTTCCGCAACGTATACGTGTTTTCAAAATCATTATTTCAACCAAAATACAGAATGCTAGAAACAGTGATGAAATCACTCGCTGATGAAGGTTTAGGTTATCATGCATACAGCGAGAACGAAGAAGTCCCGCTACCGAGTGAAATCACTGGTCTCGACTCTGTTATCGTATTCGATGACGTATCGTGTGAAAGACAAAACAATATTCGAAAGTATTTTGCTATGGGGAGACATAGCGGTGTGGACACATTCTATCTATGCCAGACATATAGCCAGATACCGAAACAATTGGTACGTGACAACGCTAACTTGTTGATATTGTTCAAACAAGACGATCTAAATTTACGACATGCATACAATGATCACGTTAACATAGATATGAAATATGATGCTTTCAAAGACGTCTGCATGGAAGCGTGGAAGGATCGTTATGGATTTCTAGTCATAGACAAAGACTCGTCAATAAATGAAGGTAGATATAGAATCGGCTTTGATCGATTCATAATTGTTTCCGGCGAGGTATAAAAGTGGTTGCACTGTAGTAATGTCATCAGTCCTCTTGCTAACACAGATGGCGATGAATAAGGAGGAACGACTTGTGTATGATATAGATACGATAAGTGACAACATAAGGAAAAAATATCATGCATTACAACACGGTATCAGAGAAAGCGACGAGAAGTTTAGAAAAAATTACAAACCGATTCTGGAACCGTAGACACTGAAAGGCCTCGTCCGAAGCATGACAGGTAGCAGTTCAGCAAGTAAGCACGACAAAGTTGGAATTACAGAGACTGCTTATTTAAATAACAATTAAGATGAATGAAGATGATTCGTCAATTTGATACCTGAAGGAAGAGAGAATGTACAGGTGAACATATGGACGTAGACTTGTCAGTTTGGCTATTCCTGCCGTTACCTCGACACTTCGAGCTGTTACGACTTTTTTAACTCTACAGTCACATTAAATTTGTAAAGTGGGCAACCAGAGTATCCTATCGAGGTAACAACGTCTCTTTCTGCTAAAACCTGCAGCTGCAGCCTAACACGTGTGTATGTTATTTAAATAATAATTTAAATAACATACACGTGTGTGTGTGTGTGTGTGTTTGTTTGCATTTTAACCTAACATGAAACGTGAATGGACCGCATTTTAACCTAACACACAACGTGTAACAAACCTATCACTCCCGTTGCATCATGTAATGATGACCTACTTGAGGTAAATTTAATTAATGGACCGCATTTTAACCTAACACACAACGTGTAACAAACCTATCACTCCCGTTGCGTCATGTAATGATGACCTACTTGAGGTAAATTTAATTATAAATATTAAATGTAATATATATATATATATATACGGCATTAACAGAATATTATGAGTATACGCGACAGGATTGCCTAGTATCGTCTGAATTGGTGGGAACATCTTTGCCGAATGGATGACTGCCGCATTCCCAAATAATTATGGAACTACAAGCAGAAAGGACGGAGAGGTTTGAGGCGTTCGAGGAAGCGCTGGAGTGGCCAGCTCTAGACTCTTTAATTGTTTGAGGCCGGAACACACCATCCTTTGTTTAATCCTTCCAGCTGATTATGATTACTTCCATTACCGTTTCTTCCGTCAACTCACTGACTACTACACAGAGGTTTTAGCAGAAAGAGACGTTGTTACCTCGATAGGATACTCTGGTTGCCCACTTTACAAATTTAATGTGACTGTAGAGTTAAAAAAGTCGTAACAGCTCGAAGTGTCGAGGTAACGGCAGGAATAGCCAAACTGACAAGTCTACGTCCATATGTTCACCTGTACATTCTCTCTTCCTTCAGGTATCAAATTGACGAATCATCTTCATTCATCTTAATTGTTATTTAAATAAGCAGTCTCTGTAATTCCAACTTTGTCGTGCTTACTTGCTGAACTGCTACCTGTCATGCTTCGGACGAGGCCTTTCAGTGTCTACGGTTCCAGAATCGGTTTGTAATTTTTTCTAAACTTCTCGTCGCTTTCTCTGATACCGTGTTGTAATGCATGATATTTTTTCCTTATGTTGTCACTTATCGTATCTATATCATACACAAGTCGTTCCTCCTTATTCATCGCCATCTGTGTTAGCAAGAGGACTGATGACATTACTACAGTGCAACCACTTTTATACCTCGCCGGAAACAATTATGAATCGATCAAAGCCGATTCTATATCTACCTTCATTTATTGACGAGTCTTTGTCTATGACTAGAAATCCATAACGATCCTTCCACGCTTCCATGCAGACGTCTTTGAAAGCATCATATTTCATATCTATGTTAACGTGATCATTGTATGCATGTCGTAAATTTAGATCGTCTTGTTTGAACAATATCAACAAGTTAGCGTTGTCACGTACCAATTGTTTCGGTATCTGGCTATATGTCTGGCATAGATAGAATGTGTCCACACCGCTATGTCTCCCCATAGCAAAATACTTTCGAATATTGTTTTGTCTTTCACACGATACGTCATCGAATACGATAACAGAGTCGAGACCAGTGATTTCACTCGGTAGCGGGACTTCTTCGTTCTCGCTGTATGCATGATAACCTAAACCTTCATCAGCGAGTGATTTCATCACTGTTTCTAGCATTCTGTATTTTGGTTGAAATAATGATTTTGAAAACACGTATACGTTGCGGAAACGTAGTCCGTTGGCATCAAACAGTAGGTTGAATAGCACATTTGATTTCCCACAGGAACTTGGGCCTGTAACGATACAGCGAATACTGTTCGGTAATAGCGGGCCATGTTTACGTTTAGCACTGTCTTCGTCACCAGCCAAAAAGTCCATATCCTTTATTGGTAATTTGTTTGCTTGCTGTACAATCTTCATCTTTGTGAATACCCTGTGTGTTGTATTGTTGTACGATTTCAGTAATGTAGGTAGTAGATCCAACCAGCGGTAGTGTCCTTGTTCGCTGAAAGCTCGATACATGTGGGTCTTCAGTGTGCGATTAAAACGTTCCACTATGGAAGCTTTTTTCTCACTATAGGTTGAGTAATGTTTCACATTATACTTTTTTAGCAACGCTTGTACTGTGCTGTTGTAATACTCCTTCCCGTTGTCTGTCTGTAAATACTTCATTCGGTTAGCGGCTAGTATAGGCTTCAACGCGTTCGTCACTTCTTTCCCGGTCTTCGTTTTCAATGGTACAGCGTACGCGTACTTGGTAAACGCATTGATTACAGTCATCATATACTTGTACCCTTTGTTCACTCGAGCGTATGGTATCATTTCCACAAGATCCGCTTGGTACAAATCGTGCATACCCTTCAGTTCAACTGCGCGTCTAACGAAATTCCTTCTCGCCGCTCTGTGTAGCTCTTGCGCAATATTCTTGCGTGCGTTGTTCATGGTTTAAGATACACTAACATAATACATGCGGTTAAATAAAAACTATGTATATATATATGTATAACAGTTCCTTTGTTTTCAGTATTTGTTAATTTCGTTAGTAAACTTGTATATGCCTGCAGGCGATAACTATTTCTGACGACTTTCCTAATATATATTATGTAACAGTCATAATTCTGCATGTATGTACATGCAAAAACACCACCTGTTAAAAACAACAACAAAAATTCTTACTGTGATATCTATAGTTATTGCCTCTCCATACTTCAGTTCGGACGATAGTAAACGTAAGTTTATGTACTATTATTATTGTAACGATATTAGTTCGTAATTTGTTTAAACGTTGATCTATGTACGTGACCATACGTACTTGTTTTCGTAATATTTGTTATAATACCTTTCCTGTTCCGGATTTATGATGTGTGTGTTGAAAGCCTTATGTATATATTTATATACAGCACATAATGTATATGATAATGAAGCAGGTACTGTTATTATTATAGGAACAAGAAGGATGGATCATAGAATAAATACCATATCAAAACAAGAGGAGGAGGATCTTCTCCATAAATGGTTTTTTTCTCCGAAACGGTTAACACCTGTAGAAATTACAAAATTAAAAGCAATAGTCAACAGGCCAAGCTCAAGTATAAGACCATTTCTAAAAGACTTAATAAACAATTTATAAAACCCCAGCGATCTACATCTCGTGTTTCGTGGCATGAGGAAAAACGGCGTAGGATAACAGTACTTGTTAAGGTAACAAACTACTTTTAATACACAATTTTTTTATCACTGTGTGTGCGTATGTTTGACTGTAGTGCAGAGAATACTATTTGAAAAGACATTAACTTATTTAGAACGGATCTGGCGATAACTATTTCTGTGGACTTTCCTAATATATATATTTTGTAACAGCGCTAATTCTGCCTGTGTGTATGTACATGCAAAGCTTCAGGCGATGAAAGTGAACTTTCCTGATGGTCACACCATTCCTTTCACTAGTCTTCTTTGTAGCGAATATTCTGACATTGTATGGTTCCACCTCGCTTGATACAGACGTCTTCACTTCTCATAAATAATGTCGTTTATCACAAAATTCAACGCAGTTTCTGCTATTGAGTACAAACGTTGTGCAGAATTAACAGTGGACAAACAGTATCCGATCGTTAACATGTTGCATGTGGACACGCGATATGGGAAGTCTGTGCTTGTAACGTTGGAAGATTGTGAGCGCCGCTATCGTGTATATCTACCTAAGAGGTATGCTGACGTCTTTACAGATGAAGAACTCCGTCATATAAATCCCAGCGACCTACATCTTGTGTTTCGAGGGATGAAGAACCAGACAGCGCATGTGGAAATTGTATCTCGTTAAGGTAACAAACTACTTTTAATAAACAATTTTTTTATCATTGTGTGTGTGCGTATGTTTGAATGTAGTGCAGATTCTAATTTACAAAGTTTTGATGAATGGATTTTTAATTTATTTCACTATACGCCTCTGAACCTATATGTAATTATTTGTAACTGCTTTACCTGTTGCAGCAAACGATTATATTATTATTATTCAGTGATATATACATACATACAATTTACTTATTAAACACTTCAATGATTGTAACGTCTTACAATGACTATAGCATATTTAAATCTGTTATCTGTTTATTGGTCCTACATGATTCAAACCAAACGTGTACACGTTGTATGTATGTATATGATTACGTTGTGTTTGCGTCTGTGTGTGGACGCGTTGCGTATGTGTGCGTGTACGTCTGTGTGTGTGTGTGTGCGTGCACGTGTGGTGTAACCCAAACGTGTGTACGTTGCGTTTGCGTCTGTGTGTGGGCGCGTTGCGTGTTTGGTTACGTTACGTATGCGTGTGCGTATGTGTGTGTGTGTGTGTGTGTGTGTGTGTGTGTGTGATTACGTTGCGTATGCGTCTGTATGTGCGCGCGTTGCGTGTGCATCTGTGTGTGTGATATTTAACATGATTTTAATGTTGTTGTTGTATTGTTATGTTGCAGGTTGCTTCTTCTACAAGTACGACACACAATTATATATAAACTTTCGAAAAATATCAATTTCTAATGTATTTATTTAATTGTGAATTTTATATTGTGAATGTTAAAATATATTTAATCATTTAAACAAATTATGACTTTATTTTATTTCACTCTACACCTCTGAACATGTGTACAATTAATTTATTTTTTGTGAACTGTTACATCAGAAGATTTGTATGAATTTCAGCCGCCGTTTTCATGTGTGTGTATAATTTTAATTTATTTCGCTATACACTACTGAACCTATGTGTGTGTGTGTGTGTGTGTGTGTGTAAACTGCAACCTTAAAACAGAAGTATTGTCTGTAACAACATAACAGGTAAGTAGTTCATTGACGCCAAATATATATATTTCTAACAAGGATCAATCACACTGACTGCATTAATTAATTATTTAATACATTGAAAAATGAAGACGACGTTTTGACAACGAAAGAGAGATAGTGCTAAAATTATTTATTCATCACACCGACTACTCAATGTACGAGAGGGGGACAGGAGAAAGGGTATGGAACCTTGCATAGTTGAAACGTGTGAAAGTGAGAGAGAGAGAGAGAGAGATAGAGAGAGAGAGAGAGAGAGGACGTTACTATTTGTTGACACAGTTGAAACAAGTGAGAGTGAGAGGGAGAGAGAGAGAGAGGACGTTAATATTTGTCGAATAAATATAAACTTTCTAATTTCATATACATGCGCTCGGTACTGACCACAGTTTGAGCATAACGTTTGACAACAAGAGAGAGATACACAACGTGTGAGAGAGAGAGAGAGGGAGAGAGAGAGAGAGGACGAATAATACAGAGGTTGGTACATCTGATCATATAGATTTAATATACATTATAACACACGACAAATTTGAACTCATGTAAAGGTTGGTACACCTAATCATATATTTTAATATACACTATAATGCCAGTGAGCATAACGTTTGACAACGAGAGAGAGAGAGAGAGAGAGAGACATACACACCGTGTGTGAGAGAGAGAGAGAGTAACAATTATGATCATATATAGTTTGAATTTCCCACCACAGAAGAGAAAGAAATGTTGGCAGATCTGCTCTATACACGCACACAATAATTTAAGATTGGTAACCCTGATCATATATTTTAATATATACACTATATAACACATATTTGAATTTCCCTCCCCCCACCGCAGAAAATGTTGACAACCCTGCTCATATAAAATATCTATACACTATAATAATACTACAGAGGTTGGTACACCTGATCATATAGATTTAATATACATTATAACACACAACAAATTTGAACTCATGCAAAGGTTGGTACACCTGATCATATATTTTAGTATACACTATAATGCTTCGAGTTGGAACCACCCCCCACCCACTGATATGAAATAAAAAAACCTCCCACCCAACACCACCCACTGATATGCAAATCAGCTTTCTTAAAAAAATAAAAAAATATATTCACGGATGCTGGTGGTCCATTGAACATCATCCCACCCCCTTGATATGCAAATCAATTTAATTAAAAAAATAAAAAAACCAAATTAAAAAAATAAAAAAATTATTCGCGGAAATTCGCGGTGCTGTGGTCCATCGGGATGCTGCGGGTCCAGCGGTGGCGGCGTCATCTCTGAGATCATGTTTTTTAGTGTTTTTTTAGTGTTTTTTAAGAAGGCGGCATTCCTTTGTGAGTTTGAATCCTCATTTTCCCTCTACTAGTAGTGCAAGTCTGAACTCACGTCTGTCTTATTTACTACAACATCCGTTCAGCTATCGTTTCAGGCCCAATGATGTTGTCGAGTCACAGTTTCCACATCGCCGTCTATCCAGTCATTTACCTTCATTAAGGTTCCTGGTGTTCGTGACCTTAAGCAACCTTTCTATTCAATTTTGGCTGATCGTTCTCCCTTTCTTCTGTGTTCCGGAATTAATACACTATCGGAGGGGTAATTCACTTGTCTCGTGAAGTTCTAGATTTGAAGAAAAAGTTTTAAGGCATTGAGAGTTTTATGATAACATAGATCCGATTTCTATAATCAGACTTTTGAGGAAACCATTTTTTATGGCCAATGAATAAATAAAACATTGCGGAAAAATTTTGGCATTTAGTTAGGTGAAAAGTGTCGAGAAAGCTGAAGACGAGATTGAAGTTTTACTTTTTTGTCCCCAGAAAATTTTGAAACGAATGTTAGCCCTTGTTTAGACTAATTCAAGTTTGCAGCCGTTCTGCGTTCTCGTTCGAGTCCGGCGTTTGTGTTTTGACTGTGCTGTTCGTGATCTGGCTACTAATAGTTCCGTTTGGTGCTTTGTGTACTGTAGTTTGCGCGTTTGGTTTTCGTGTCATGGCTGCAAACAAGGACAATATACTACAATCAGTAGATGAGTATAGGAATATAAAGAAATGCTTATAGTTATGAATAACTTTCGATTAATTACATGCAATCAGTTATAGAATATACCAAATGTCTGCCAGGCATCCAAAGGAATCAGGTATACCAAATGTGTAAGATAAAAAAAATTAAACCTTAAAAATCATATAGTTTAAACACACACACACACACACACACACACACACACACACACACACACACACACACACACACACACACACACACACACACACACACACACACACACACACACACACACACACACACACACACACACACACACACACACACACACACACACACACACACACACACACACACACACACACACACACACACACACACACACACACACACACACACACACACACACACACACACACACACACACACACACACACACACACACACACACACACACACACACACACACACACACACACACACACACACACACACACACACACACGCACGCACGCACGCACGCGCGCGCGCACACACACACACACACACACACACGCGCGCGCGCACACACACACACACACACACACGTATATATTTTAATACAGTAGTAGGCCTATATATGTAAATATTTCTGTAGGAAAGTACGCTGGCACAGCGTAAGAACTTATGTTCTTTCCTGGATTGTATGTGACACATAACTGTTTTTTTTAGGATTACAAATTCCGCTTTTCACAAGAGTTTTTAATAGTGTTGATATAGGCCTACAGCAGAAGAAAATACGCCCTATGGTAATGCATACCTGAATGACTGTTCCCAAAATATGATAAAAAATGACACGGAGGCATAGGTTGCACCTAGACATAGAGTTAAAATGTGTATGAGAAAAACGGAAAGAGACTCTGGGAAATTGAGCTCGTAGAGTGTTGGTCTTAGCGTGAATTTAGCAGACGAGTATTCGGGTTTACAAGGTTTCGTCATTCTTTTGATGTGGAAACTTACGATTGGAATATAGCTGTTTAAATATACAATATTTGTATAAAAATATATATAATTTAAAATGTTGTGTTCCAGCTATAGTACTGTTCCAAATAAATGCCCCGTAATTACTGTAATCTGGTACTAATTCTGACACTCCAAGTTCTGTAGGTAGTTCTTTCCGGAATGAACGGGTTCAAGAACTAGTCACGTGGAGAACGACAGGCAGCTTCAAGCAAATAGAGTCGACACGTGGATAACGACACGCAGCTTCTTACCCTGGAGAGTAAAACTATTATAAAAGGCTTCGTTCTTATAAAAAATAAAATACAGTAGAAAGTCGAGTGAGGAATCAAGATATGTACAAGTGAATACCTGTTTTGTGTCCTGCTAAAATTAAATAGGTAGGCCTACTTTTAGTAATATTTGTTCCTTAGATTATTTATTACTAGAGCTGAAATCATATAAATTGCATAATTTTTTGTTAATCTCATCATTTTAGGGGTTTTGAAAATAAGTATATAGGTACAGTGGAAAACGTTTAACAAGAAATTAAGGGGACCAGCTGTTTTTTCGTGTTAACCGAATTTCGTGTTAAACGGACAAAAGTGAAACAAAATGAGATAAATGAACAAATACTGTATAGGTTACTTATTGTCTTGTGTATTAAAATAAAGATATTACGAATGTTTAAAAGGTACTTATATATAAATGTTTTATTAAGCATAATTATAATGTTTTTATTATCCCCGTGGATAATTTCTGGTTTTAATTTTACAAGTTTTTTAGAAAAATATGGTTAATTTTTCATAAAACATAGCTGTTCTTAAATCAGTCTTACGATCTAGGTTTTCTGGTGCAGTATGTAGTATGTCTTTTAAAGTTCCTACAGTGACAATATTCAATTCTTTTTAAAATAGTCCGGTATTTTCTTTTGCACACAATTCTGCTCTACTTTATTTTCAACTGATTGTTCTAATTTATCAATGTGGTCAAACACTTCACCTTCCGAATTGGCTTCCACTTTAAATATCGACGAACACTGCTCAGCAATGAAAGCGTATCGGTAGCGGTAAGAACTCGTAAATGTTCACTGTCATTTTCCTTGTCAAGTTAATTGGCACTGTCATCACTTTCACAGTTTTTAACTTGCACTGTTCTGAGGTGTGCATAATGGATTTATTCATTATGCAGAAAGCCAGCAAAAAGTTATTTTTAACAAAATTTTTTCGTGTTAACCGATATTTTATAGGTAAAACTTTCGTGTTAACCATACAAACTGTAATTGTAAAATATAAGCAGTGATTGGGGCTTGAGTCATATTTTGTGTTAACCGTTTTCGTGTCAAACGTTTTCCACGATATTTAGTTTAAACCGTATGAGATACAACTACAGCATAGAAACAATAAGAACAAAACCCCAAAATTTTCTCAAGTGATGATATTTGTCATCACAAAATTATAATATAACAAGGTTAATGACATTTACAAGGTTTCCATACACGTCAAAATTTGAATTTATAATGATGTATTTTACAATATACTTCTCGGAAGTAGTAAAAATCTACGGCTTCGATGTTTAAGTACTTTAAACAATACAAACAAGGCATTTAATGAAAATTGATCTCGCCGTTACAAAATAGGCCTAACATGGTTACAGTCAGCTAATAAATCTAAAAACTGTTTGGTAAATGAACTACGTTATTCATGACAATACAGATTGTTTGAGAATTTGTGAAATAAGAAATTTATTTTACACCAATATTTGTTTCTCAATCACAAACACTTTATTTTAGGTCTTCAGATGGAAATTATTAAGTTAAGAACAGACACTAGTAAGAAAATACTATAAGCCCGTTAAATAGTATTATGAATATTTAAATCCCATTACTGGGGAACACAGGAATGAGAGGAGTGCAGTATGATGGTAATTGTTTGCATTCTTCACTAGGATATTGTCTGTATGTTTTCACTACAACAGCTTATCAGATCACACGTAATAAAATGGGGTACTTCCAGGATAAAACTGGACTCTGTTATCGCTTATTTACAATTATAAATATTTGACTTTAAGGGTTCTAATTATAAGTGGATACTGTTACGAGGAGTACTTGGATCGTAATCTTAAAACTGTGGAATAAATTATTGAAAAACAGGGAAAGCGATACAAATTTTTAATGCGTCTCTAAAAAAAATGATACTCATACTACAAGCTAGAAGCTGTCGTGTAAAATTGTCTAATATGAGCTTTACAATAAACAGTACTAGTTCCCAAGTTAAATATAATTACAGCAGTCCGAACACAAATCATCATCATCATCAGCGGCGCAACAACCCATTTGAGTCAAGGCCTCCTTTAACAGCCTCCGCCAGTTGTCCCGGTCAAGTGCAGCTGCTCTCCAGTTCCGGGTCCCAAGGATGTGGCGCGTATCATAGCTCACACCGTCTTCCCAACGTAGTTTGGGTCTACCAACTCTCCCGGTGCCATAGATCTGTTCTGTGAGTGCCTTTATTGGTATTTCATTCTCCCCCATTCTGATCACGTGTCCAGCCCACCTGAGTCTACCAAGCTTTATAATTTTCACAATATATGGTTCATTCAGAAGTGTGTTCAGTTCTTGGTTGATTCTTTTCCTCCATTCACCTCCCACACATATTGGACCAAATATACTACGGAGGATTTTGCGTTCATGAACCAGCAGGCTTGACTCAGACTTTCTAGAAATGGTCCAGGTCTCAGAACCATAGGTGAGAACTGGGCGGATCAGTGTTTTATACAAAAGCAGCTTGATGCTCCTGGCAATTATTCTGTTTTGGAACAGGGGACTGAGACCAAAGAAGCACCTATTAGCTGAGGTGATTCTTCGCTTTATTTCCTCTGTTGTTTCCCCATCAGCGTTAACTTGGCATCCTAAATAAACAAAGATGTTGATTTTTTCGAAGGAATAGATGCCAATTTGGATGTGCTCTCCTTCTCTACCCTCCTGTCCTGTGCCCATGTATTTTGTCTTGCTTTCATTTATTATGAGACCCAGTCTCCTTGCGGGACCTTCAAGGGCAAGAAAGGCTTCAGTGACTGCTCGAAGGGACCTCCCGATTATATCTAGGTCATCAGCGTATCCTAGGACCTGCACCAACCTGTTGAATACAGTCCCAGAGGAATCTATTCCAGCATCTCTCATAGCTTTTTCCCGAACACAAATACACTGTATACACTTGACACGTTCAATATTACACTGTGTTATCGCATTGAAACTGAACTTCCTGCGCTTGAATCGCCGTTGTAATTTGCAAAAACCTCAACTGGCCCAGTTGGCCGCGCCACTGGTATAGGCCTGCCAAAAGCTAGCCTAGATCACTTGTATGGCTTAATGTTGACGACAAATTCCAGGTTCCATTCGTAAAATATAAAAATTCCCATGGAATTGGGAAACAGTGAATTGCAAGCTTAAGTAGCATAACTTTTAAGCTTGCGCTGCTCATGGACGTTACACAATATGTGACAAACGTCACGTAGGCTACTACGCATATAATTTATGTTATATCAGCATTACAGTGTAATTACAAAAAATATTATCTAACGACGATCTATTGATTAATCGATACATTCAGTGTGTGACGGTCCAGACATACGCCTGTGGAACTGTGTTAGACAAAACACAGTAAAATTCCGTTAAAACGCTCTTCAAGGGATCTCGTGAAAGTTGGACTGCCTAGTAGTCGACAGACCATACAATATTATCATAACGGACCATATCCATAATTTTCACATAACATTTAGCATTATTTAAATGTTTAAACACAGTACTGTAATAAAAGAGATTCTAATATTTAATATTATAATTATTGTTATATTAGTGGTAACCGGTATATTTTTCAGTAACGCTGTTTATTTCACTTATTATTCTGTATTCACTTAGTTCTTGTCAAACAGATTCGCTTGTGTTATAAATGTTTGAGCACTTGTCCCTTGATCCATGGGTGTAGCTGAATTTCCTTAACACGATTGTACACAGTTTTCCGGAATCTTCAGAACTTGCAGCAACAAACATTGTTAGGCTTTCTCGCTTAATTTTCCGTCACAACACGTTTCCCCTTTTTAAAAGGCGTGATTTGTGTGGCAAGAGCTTAAGAATCAATGGTCCTGAGGTAGGTGACAATCTTCGCGAGGCCAAGATATTAGTGTAATATCTTAATTATTTCAGACATTAATGAAATTAAACAAACATTTTAATGATAAAACGTATTATGCAGGTTTTAAATGTTAAATACAGTTTACGTACGCCTACAATGTTTTGGCCGTTTGACACAGAAATAAAGCATTTCAGGTCTACTCGGTTGGTCACAAAGCTCTGTTTAGTAGTAATATACCTGTTTTATACCTAAACACTGTCTACAGTGTGATTACAAAATAATATTATCTAACGAAAATCTTCACATAATTTACAAAACCAATTTTGTTATGTGACTGTTTCACTTGGAGGTTCCGATTTCTCGAGACGCTACAACAAAATTGAATAAACGTGCTAATTAATGGAATATAATGATAAATGTTGGCAATGACAAGGATAATCAGTAAGTTCGGTCGTGATGCTCTGGAATGAGATCCTGCATAAGAATTCGAAATTGTGCAAAGAATCTTGAGAGAGGTTGTTTTATACTTGCAGTAGCCCGTATTGATAAATGCAGTATGAAAGGCAGTTGTATATAGTCAGCAACTGAAGGACAAACTATTTTATCGCTATCACATTGCATTTCCCTCATTAATATGTTTCCAACTTCAATTTCCAATCATGGGGCAGGTAAGCTGGTCGTGGCCCAGTGGTTGCAGTGTACGGGTAAACTCGATGACTCCCTGATGAGTCTATCATTAACATGTTTCTCCATTAATACGTTATTAAATCGCCGTTCAAATTCACCATTATTACCATTATTAGATAAACACATCACTTTCACCAACTTTAAGTTTATTATGATAACGAAATAGAATTATCATAGAATAGGATAATCGTGCATCATATATCCTGGAACGACGATAAAAAAGGTCTAAGTGAAAGTCACCGTAAACGTATTACTGTAGTGAAAAAGTGTTTCACTATTTTAATCAAATAATTGAGTTCTGTACTTTGGTTGGAGAGTGGAAGTGTTGTGGTGTTAAACGGCACGGTAGGTGGAAGATTTTTACAAAAAATTGAAAATCGGTAAAGAATGTAGTGAATGATAAAAATTAATTTTGTAATTTAATAGTCAAAATATCGGTATGGAGAACCATACAAGACGTCCATGTTCTAAGATTTATATATAAATTAATTTTCGAAATGAAATATTTCCATAGAAACTACTTCTTTCTACTTCTTGCTTCAGTATTAACCACAGTACTGTGGTCACTAACGTATACCACCTCACGTTAGTGCACTCGATTTTCACTGATGATGGCAGTCGATGGCACTGCCGAAACGTCTGGTTTTGCAGAAAACATTGGACCACGGCCAAAGAGCCCGGGAAGGAATTTTAACAACAAACTACTTCTTTGTTGCCGATAACGTAGTACACATATAAAAAATTGTCCCTCCCCTTCAATTATAATTTTCATCTACAGAAAATTACCCCCTCCCCCTTCAACTACCCTTTTCATTTATAGATATTTCATCTACCTTTCTACAGTGGATTACTGTGACCTTCTTTTCAGGGGTACTTCATTTATCAAAATTAAGTACTTTACTCTTGTTAAAACATAAAACGTTGCAGGTAAACTACTCCTTCCCCTTAACCAGAATCAATAAGCCTTAAGTCCTCTACAACTCAGGCATATATGGAACAAATTATCTGATTCTGTTTTAATTTACGGCAGTTATCGTTCGTCGCAGAAAAAATTTCTCTTGTTAAAACATAAAATGTTGCAGGTAAACTATCCCTTCCCCTCAACCGATCTTCACCAAAATCAATAAGCCTAAAGTCCTTTACAACTTAGGCACATATGCAAAATTATTTGATTCTGTTTGAATTTACGGCAGTTATCGTTCGTCATAGAAAATATTACTCTTGTTAAAACATAAAATGTTGCAGGTAAACTACCCCTTCCCCTCAACCGATCTTCACCAAAATCAATAGACCTAAAGTCCTCTACAACTCAGGCACATATGCAAAAAATTATTTGATTATGTTTCAATTTGCGGCAGTTATCGTTCGCCATAGAAAAAATTCTACACAGACACAGACACACGGACACACAGACACACAGACACGTAGACACACAGACACGTAGACACACAGACACATTTAGAAAAATGACTTTTCTTCATGTTTTGAGGGTAGTACAATCAGAATCAGCCCTTATCTCGAACACTTTTTTCGCCATCACCATACTTCGATTTCCTTATGGAACATGGAAGTAAATGGACACAATAATTCATCAGATTCTTTTAAATTACAGTGTAAAACGACGTGCATTTCCTTTAGTCGAACCACATAATATTTATAAACTATACTAATGGAATTTGCATTCTTGTGACGCTTTTTAGTAGTAGTAGTAGTAATAGTAGTAGTAGTCTTAGTAGAAGTAGTAGTAGTAGTAGTAGTAGTAGTAGTAGTAGTAGTAGTAGTAGTAGTAGTAGTAGTAGTAGTAGTATGTTATGTGTCTTCTTTTTTGTTTCAGTTAACCGTAGTTTTCGGTATCAGAGCGAAAAACAGACTTTGTTTTCTCGTACGAGCTAGGTCCAACTGTGCTGGCATGTAGATTTCACTATTTTTATGTTCTAAATTTTTAGTAAATAATTTGTTTTTCATGTTTTTCTACAAGCATGTTTTTCAGCAAGTCATGCGTGCTGCAAGCATAAATTCAATACTGTATTTAACAAATTTTAACAAGAGAAGGAATACCTTTTTTTACTGTGACGATATTCCATAATTCATTACAACAAAAATACATTTTTTGTTTTGTTTTAGTTTATGTTCATTTAAGAATTTCCTATTTTATTATCGGATTTTTAAAACATGGAAATGACCAAACTGATTATCTGAATTCGCCAATAGGCGAATGAGGTCGCCAATAAAATTAGAAGTAAATGAATAATAATAGACCCTTTTTAGTGGAGTAGGCTTCCAGGTTGAGCCTTACAAAGAAGAAAGTGTGGCCAGCACTACGGGTCAGCCGCCTGTTATTTCGGGTTAGGTTTACTGAAGACTCATTTCCACACGGCTGAAACCGAATAGCGACTGTGCAACGTTCCAGTCTGACTGAAAATCGTATATTTATGAAACGTATAGGACTAGTAAGGGTAATGAAATAATGGCCCAGCGACAGAGCGGCAACTTCATTATCGATCACATCAATTTTGATTGTTCTCTGTAACTGTTATTAAGAGACCGCTCCGTTCATTAATCTCCAATTAACGTGGGAATTGTAGGATTGTAGGCCTGTACAAAATTTTTTAATATTATCTTTGGCCGTGGACAAGCACAAGCATACAGCGAATATCGTTACGTGTGACTACGTGTGTTTGAAATAATATATTATGTTAAGATAATGTATTCGTTATTAAGATACTAAACATATTTGGTTTCAAAATTAAAAAATAATTCCAAACATCAGAATAATGAAGAGAGACGTTCAGAAATCGTGAATACGTTAACCTAGTTGGACACAGGTGACGTAACAGTCCTTAAGGCTACGTTGACTTATATTATAAATCAGACGTCACAGAAAAACATAAAATACTTTTGCCTTGTGTTTTAATTAGGTTTACAAACTCTCGCAGTCTGTGTTTAGTTTCGATGTCGTTAAGACAACAAGAGGATCGCGCGACTTAAATAACCAATAAATATTTTACGGGGCGCTTAATCGTTTAACGAGGCTTTTAAACTAAATAAGAAGAACAAAAAATTAGTGCCTGCTTCAAGAAAGCTTTTAGCTTTAAGCCGGTTTCGCCTTATAAGTTGGCGATAACCAACAAACCAGAGTAACAACCAATACGACCTTCATAATTTATTACCTTGTTATTAGGTTTTACGAGCACATAATTTAACGTCTTTGTTTAACTGCCCTTTATAGAAACAACTTAATTACTTAATCAGTATTTTTTATTTTTGTTTATATTTTTGGTATGTAATTTTTTCGTGTTTTATTTATGAATGTTTACGGTATGGAATCTGAGAGGTATCGCTTAATATCTTTTTTTGAAGACCATCAGTTTTCTAGGTTACTAGAGTCACATTTTTATAATTTTTGATGGAGTTTACTGGTCTGCGGAGCACAGAATACAACTCGTTAAACAGAACAACGAGTTCCGATAAGGTTTCTGGTTAGCAAGATGATATTGCAATAAAGGTAGTCTATGGAAATGTAATAGAGATCGATCGCAGTGCCCACAATTCGTCCCTCCTTGAGTTTAGAGTTCTCCTGATGGCACCACACACGTGGTTGAATTTGTGCAGCTTCTTCACCACAACGTTGTTTGTAATTTAAGATACATTACAGCCCAGATATTCAAAATGACTGACCTGCTTCTAAAAAGTACCATCAACAACAACAATCTTTGCTCTTATGGGGGTCAGCTCCATGAAAACCCATCACTGGTCTTCAATGTGGAGATCTGTAATCCGAAATCCTTGCAGATTTGACTCAGTGAGTATACAGCCATCTGCAACCCGCTTTCCGAGTTAGACAGGATAGCCTGGTCATCAGCAAGTAACAATCTGTCAACTGGAGAGTTACCAGTCATAAAATGTTCTAGAAGGTTCATCTGGTAATTGTGTGTGACATCGTCTGTATATAAATTAAAATAGAAGGTGACAAGTGGGCACCCTTTTCGTACTCTACAAATGATTCTCATCGCGACAGTTTAGTAGCTAATGTGTCACCTGAATGTGTTATTAGGATATTGCAAGGTAAGGCGATGTTGGGAATGAGAACTTCGGGCTTAACGTCCAGTCCGATCTTCCGTCTGGGTTGTCTCCGATAAACTGACTGACGAAAATCAGCGTACCAAAATAATAAAAAAATGTTCCTTATCATGCAGTTATTGCCTGTTATTGTATTACAGTTGTGTTAAACACAAAAATCCCTGCTATAGTTCAATACATTTTCAAACGTTAACTAGCTTTTTGTTGAATTGAAATTTATTAAACAATGTAAATTTTCATAGTTAGTTCTATATTTATTTATAATAAATTCGGGTTAATAGATTTATTTTGTTTAAAAAAAATAATAATAAACATACGCAGTTAGAAAAAAACAAGAGAAAACCAAAAACTCTTGAAAAGATAACTGAAAACATTCACAGATTAATACAGTCTTTATTGAAAGTAACGAACGTTCATAGTTTATGTCTATTCTTAGTTCAGCCTCCGTTTTTAGTCATCGTCATATTATTTAATTTGTTATATGGATAATGTACTATTAATATATAGCATATGTATGCAAGTAAGCAAGTTATGTAATATATTTTTAGATTTTTTATAAGAAGGACGTGTGGTAAGCCTGTACGATATTGTTCCGAATATAAGGCTACCTTTCGTTTTATATATTGTAACCATCAGTTTTGTAGTTAAATATATTTGAGAAGTTTGAAAGGCCAACTGTTGGGTTCACCTATTTGTAATCTAAAAGATTACGTTATATTTGTAATATGTTATTGCAGATGAGATCTCCTGCAAATCAATGTTAATTTATAAAAACAATTATTTATTATATAGTTGATATTATTCGTTTGTCGAACATAGACCTGTGTTAAGTGGTTATTAAGTGTTTTGCCAGAGAAAAAGTGAATTTAGTAATTCATTACTAAATTATTCACAGTTATTACGGTGAATAATTTAGTAATTTTCTCCAACCCTATTCGGTATGTACTGTCTAAATTGAAGAGAGCGGAGTGTGGAGAGAGTACGTTAGTTCTCTATTCTCCCGTATTCACCAGCTGTAGGCAAATGAGCGCTGTGGTGGGCGATTAATCCGTTATTCTAGGTTAAGTCGTTCCACTTTAGGTTTTGATCGCTTTCTTTCTCTGTAAATTACACCCTATTGAAATACAATAATTATTTTACGATAACACAAACTCGTCAAATACAATAAGGGTTCTTTATTTTATCTAAGTTTCCAATTCCAACAGTTTCCTTCTCCAGTGATTAATACATCATGTCGATCACACAATATAGGATCGATTCGTTATTTAACTCGTGGTTTAAGTTACAATTTGATTATAATTATTTAGTTTATCTCTTATCCCAGGGTACAGGTAATTCTTTTAACGATTAGTAAGGCCAGGTAATGAAAAATTAAGGTTACTAAGTATTACAATTGTTATTAACTCTTAATATATAAAATTAAATATAAGCAGGTTTGTTACCAAACTGGGAACGATACTTAAGGCGGCCGTGTCTGTTTACAATGGAGTGAGGACGGAATGGTTATGCTACTCTTGACCAAAAACAGCGTCCAGCTTCTCAATAAAGGTTTAGATGTGATGTCCCGGAGTGTAATAGAAGTTCAGTTCTGGTCTTCGTTCTTCTTCACGATCCTAGTAGTTGCCGGTCCCAATGGAATTGGTGTAGTATTACGACTTCGTTTGTTTATTGAAAGTGAGGTTTGGTACTTCAATACAAAAGTTCTTCGTGTATTTTTTAATTTATATTTCAATTAATTTTGACTTCTTCTGCTATGGATCATCTTTGTTTAATGGTAAATCATTTTCATCATCATTCTTTTACTGGAAATAGGTCGAATGAGTATTTATTAATTCAGTGAACTTTAAGGATGTGTAGAATTATATTTACTGAGATATAGTTTCAGGAGTTATTACTCAGTTCTTTTTAAATGGATTTCTTTAAGACATTTAATTTGTTTAAATTTGATTCATTTTATTTGGTTCTTTTTTTTTAATTTGTCTGCTGAACTTTACCCATTAGCATATAACAATTGAATGTTGAAATCAACAAAATTTCTTGCATTTCTGTTACCCTAACAACCATTACTTCTTCTGTAATTGGATAATATTTGATATCCTAGAGCCAGAATTAGGAAATATTACTACTCTTATTTAATAAAATACTCCCTGCTTGGAATTACACTAAATTACATAAAACTTTCACTTAATCTGCCTTATTAAATCGTATACATTTTACTACATTTTCATCTGAATGGACTTATTAAAAAAGGTATTAATTTCCTTTTACAAATACTAAATTTAGGCCTATTGGTTTTATTACACATGTTATAATCTTTTTTTTGTTTTTAATTTAATTTTTCTTACCTGACCTACTGTACAAAGAGTCACTGGCTTATGGCCAATTATTACAATTTTAAATTCCTGATTTCATTTTATTATTATTATTGAGTTTATCGTAGAACCCTTCATCGGTTTTTAACATCATTATAATGACCATTAGACAATTTATTTACAATTATTGTCTTCCTGGCCAAGTTTACAATTATTTTTCTGAGACATCTTAATTAATTATTTAAAGTAAATACCTTTAACATGATATCATACATAATAAACACACTTGTATTTAATTACTTAAATACAAGTTTAACATGAATGAACTGAGTACCCATTACTTAGTACTTCCTTAAAGTAATGGCTCCACACCTACTACATACAAAATACAAAATAAATATCATGAAAACTCAATATCATGATAAAGCACAACAACAGGTACATCTTTATAAAACATTAAATATTAATTAAACAGTTTATTATATTCGAACTCATCCACAGTAAACTCATCTCACTAGACACAGTGTTTATAGTTTACATCTTACTCTAATCACTCCATATTTTATAATTGGCTATATTTTACTAATTTATTACTTAGTAACCTTACTTAGGTATCGTCAATATATTTTTTTGTTTGGGTGAGATTGGCCCTCTTGACCTTAATTATGGCATGCCTTGGACATTGTTTTTCGCTATGTTGACAAAGTTTTTATGTAACGTCGGGAACCTCAACTTTGTTACGTTACATAATACTCCCCCTCCGAAAGAAGTTTATTTTGGCTGAATGAAGTTTAGTTAAAGTAAACTTATAGTTTCTTCATACTTTGGAATATTTTTTAAATAAAATTATTAATTTATAATGGTTTCAGTTTTCATTGTTTCTGTTTTAATCCGCAATTCAATGGGTTCTTTGGGGTTTATTTTCTCCTTCTATTCTTTAAACTTTTAATTGCACCGGAAAACTGTGTTGATACTCATTGTGTATCTGGTCATTAATTCTATACTGGTACCTCCCTCAGTTGTAGACCTGTCCTTTTCTCTGGAACTCATAACTTCTCGCTTTTTACGCTATCATTTCTTATTATCATTTTTATATTTAATTACCTCTCTTGGTGTATAATCCCTAAAATACTATATTTCCCTAACATTTTTCCCTAATATCATAGCTGGTACGGAATCAGAGGGGCACTATTGGCTTCCATTACTCTGCCGTTTCCCTAACTATATCTTCTGAGATCAGAGGAACTTCATCTCTGTCCAGAAAAAAATAAAAGTTGCACTATCACAACACAATACACATAATTATTATCTATAAGGTAGCTCCTTCGCTACAAACTTATATTCAAGGGATGGTTACTATTATTTCTGAGGTATCCTAATACTTTTCTTAAATTATTTATCTCGTTGTTCTGTAGTTCCATTTATCATATTATTCACCAGTATATTAGTTAAAGTTGTTCAATATTCATTTTATATTCTTCTTAGTTCCGTGCTGTCAATTAATTATTCTTTAGCATACGTATTTTACTATTTTTAATTCACTCCCATTTACTTCTGCAATTAAACACTGAATCTCCTCCTTATCATAAATTGTATGGCATATTCTTCCTTCATTTAACTCATTTCTAACCCTTCTTTCCCTTCTTTCATGTTTATTAGTTTAAAATAATTTCTTCTGAATTATATAGTAAGGTGTTCTTACGTATTTTTGAATTTTTTTTTTTTTTTTTTTTTTTTAAATTGATTCCACCTAATTTCTCTGAAGTATCGTGTAATTAGTTTATTTCATTTAATAGTTGGTTTAATATATTTTAATTAGTTTCTCATTATTTTCCTTTGATTTGCTTGATTCGGTATCCACAAAATCCGTCCTTTTTATCTATATTCTGTTTGGAATCTGTTTAACCGTTTTCGGTATCTACCACGATCCGGGTTGCTCCACTAATATGGTTTTCCGGTGGATTCCGTAGGTTATATGCAGTTACAAATCTCCCTACGGGATCGTCACAGCGTGGATCATACACATACGGTTCAATGTTGCCTTTGTTCCTTCTATTCCTTCCATCATCATTCCTGGAATCGGGATTAGGTTCACGGTTGCCACGACGGTCATCGTATCTCCTCGAATCCCTCTCATCAGCCATCATATAGTTTACTTGGGCTTGGTTGGTTCCATGGTCATCTCTATGCTGGTTTACTGAAGGTGCATTTCGCCTTCCTTCCCGGCTTCTAGATCTTTGTTTGACCTTCCGCACGGTGACTCCCCTGTGGGTGCCGATTTTCTTCCTCTCTTCGGTACTGATCGTGGTACGTCTGGCCATTATTAAAACTTCGTCGATGGTTATTATGTTGGTTTCGACGATTGTCGTTATTGTTGTTTGACCTGACCTGATTTACTCGTGGCCTATTTTCCCAGTGTTGCTCGTTCTGCCGATCGTTCTGGGGTTCCAGTCTCCTGCGACTTCTCCTGTAGTAGTCCTCCCTTTCATAACTTTCCAGGAGGGCTTCCATCGCTCCAATCGTCTTCACTTGACCGCACTGTCTGGCTCGTGTTATGCCTTCCTCGATTAGTTTTGGCTTTTTCGGTCCTTCCAATCTATCTAGGAATTCAATTGTGGTTTCTTTTAGAGTTTCTTAATTGCCTTACTTCTCTGTGTTCCGTAATTGGTATATTATGTATCTTAATTAATCCCCTTTTAATCATCTCCAATCCTTCCCGTGTATTCATTAATTTCCTTTGACGTTTCTGCGTTATTTTCATTGTCTTCATTTCATTGTTAACCCGTTCTATTCTTCCGGCTATGTTGATTCGTACTTCGTTTAAATTTTCTTGGGTTTTCGCTTGTACCTCCGTTATTCCAACTTTGTTATTATTTTCTACCTGATCTAATCTGGCATCTACTACTATTCTGGATTGTACAACTGTTTCTTCAGTTTTCTCCAGCCTGTCCTTTGTATCGGCTATCTGCTGTCCAACTTCCTCCATACACTTGTCCATCCTCTGGCTAAGTGTCTTACTGACGTCTTCTATCTTCTCATTGAGAGTTTCCCTTAACTCCTTGTTAGAGTTCTCAATTTTCTTATTAATTTGCTTAAAATCTTCCTTAGTACCCTCTTTAATGCTGTCATTTTTTCATTCATCTGTCTTAAACTTTCTTCATTTCGTTCAAACTTTTCGTTTTGTTTTCTAAAGTTCTCATTATTTTATTCATTCATTTGTCTTAAACTCTCATTAGCTTCATCTTTATTCTGGTCAAATTTTTCCTCCATTCGTTTAAAATTTTCGTTATTTTCCTCATTGGTTTGCTTTGAGTTTTCCTCCTGGTTCCTAAATTGTTCTGCCATGAACTTCATCATGTCTTGCCAATTTGGTTCTTCTCTGGCTACCGCTTTATCTGGTTGGTCCCCTTGGGCATGCTCTTTATCACCCGCCGGTTGTTCCATTTCGGTGTCTGTAACTACCTCTGCTTCTTCTTCCCGTCTATCTTCTTCCGTTTCCTGCTCCTTCGCAATCCTTTTAGAAACACCTCTCGTAATGCATTCCTGTGCCTCTAATAGTTGCCTGCTCCAGTTAAGTAATGGCAATATAGTCAATTTTTTACTTAACTAAAGCCCCCACATTGGGCGCCAATATGTAACCACCAGTTTTGTAGTTAAATATATTTGAGAAGTTTGAAAGGCCCACTGTTGGGTTCACCTATTTGTAATCTAAAAGATTACGTTATATTTGTAATATGTTATTGCAGATAAGATCTCCTGCAAATCAATGTTAATTTATAAAAACAATTATTTATTATATAGTTGATATTATTCGTTTGTCGAACATAGACCTGTGTTAAGTGGTTATTAAGTGTTTTGCCAGAGAAAAAGCGCTATATTACAGTTATTACGGTGAATAATTTAGTAATTTTCTCCAACCCTATTCGGTATGTATTGTCTAAATTGAAGAGAGCGGAGTGTGGAGAGAGTACGTTAGTTCTCTATTCTCCCGTATTCACCAGCTGTAGGCAAATGAGCGCTGTGGTGGGCGATTAATCCGTTATTCTAGGTTAAGTCGTTCCACTTTAGGTTTTGATCGCTTTCTTTCTCTGTAAATTACACCCTATTGAAATACAATAATTATTCTACGATAACACAAACTCGTCAAATACAATAAGGGTTCTTTATTTTATCTAAGTTTCCAATTCCAACAGTTTCCTTCTCCAGTGATTAATACATCATGTCGATCACACAATATAGGATCGATTCGTTATTTAACTCGTGGTTTAAGTTACAATTTGATTATAATTATTTAGTTTATCTCTTATCCCAGGGTACAGGTAATTCTTTTAACGATTAGTAAGGCCAGGTAATGAAAAATTAAGGTTACTAAGTATTACAATTGTTATTAACTCTTAATATATAAAATTAAATATAAGCAGGTTTGTTACCAAACTGGGAACGATACTTAAGGCGGCCGTGTCTGTTTACAATGGAGTGAGGACGGAATGGTTATGCTACTCTTGACCAAAAACAGCGTCCAGCTTCTCAATAAAGGTTTAGATGTGATGTCCCGGAGTGTAATAGAAGTTCAGTTCTGGTCTTCGTTCTTCTTCACGATCCTAGTAGTTGCCGGTCCCAATGGAATTGGTGTAGTATTACGACTTCGTTTGTTTATTGAAAGTGAGGTTTGGTACTTCAATACAAAAGTTCTTCGTGTATTTTTTAATTTATATTTCAATTAATTTTGACTTCTTCTGCTATGGATCATCTTTGTTTAATGGTAAATCATTTTCATCATCATTCTTTTACTGGAAATAGGTCGAATGAGTATTTATTAATTCAGTGAACTTTAAGGATGTGTAGAATTATATTTACTGAGATATAGTTTCAGGAGTTATTACTCAGTTCTTTTTAAATGGATTTCTTTAAGACATTTAATTTGTTTAAATTTGATTCATTTTATTTGGTTCTTTTTTTTTAATTTGTCTGCTGAACTTTACCCATTAGCATATAACAATTGAATGTTGAAATCAACAAAATTTCTTGCATTTCTGTTACCCTAACAACCATTACTTCTTCTGTAATTGGATAATATTTGATATCCTAGAGCCAGAATTAGGAAATATTACTACTCTTATTTAATAAAATACTCCCTGCTTGGAATTACACTAAATTACATAAAACTTTGACTTAATCTGCCTTATTAAATCGTATACATTTTACTACATTTTCATCTGAATGGACTTATTAAAAAAGGTATTAATTTCCTTTTACAAATACTAAATTTAGGCCTATTGGTTTTATTACACATGTTATAATTTTTGTTTTGTTTTTAATTTAATTTTTCTTACCTGACCTACTGTACAAAGAGTCACTGGCTTATGGCCAATTATTACAATTTTAAATTCCTGATTTCATTTTATTATTATTATTGAGTTTATCATAGAACCCTTCATCGGTTTTTAACATCATTATAATGACCATTAGACAATTTATTTACAATTATTGTCTTCCTGGCCAAGTTTACAATTATTTTTCTAAGACATCTTAATTAATTATTTAAAGTAAATACCTTTAACATGATATCATACATAATAAACACACTTGTATTTAATTACTTAAATACAAGTTTAACATGAATGAACTGAGTACCCATTACTTAGTACTTCCTTAAAGTAATGGCTCCACACCTACTACATACAAAATACAAAATAAATATCATGAAAACTCAATATCATGATAAAGCACAACAACAGGTACATCTTTATAAAACATTAAATATTAATTAAACAGTTTATTATATTCGAACTCATCCACAGTAAACTCATCTCACTCGACACAGTGTTTATAGTTTACATCTTACTCTAATCACTCCATATTTTATAATTGGCTACATTTTACTAATTTATTACTTAGTAACCTTACTTAGGTATCGTCAATATATTTTTTGTTTGGGTGAGATTGGCCCTCTTGACCTTAATTATGGCATGCCTTGGACATTGTTTTTCGCTATGTTGACAAAGTTTTTATGTAACGTCGGGAACCTCAACTTTGTTACGTTACAATATATATAATATTATCAAATTATATTTACTTCTACATGTAGTCGATTTATTTTTTTATCGTTTTAATTGACCTGACGCACGTATTACTGATTGAATGAGTAGCTCTGTAGCTTCAGAGGTTTATAAATGGATTAACAAATAATCGAATTGATCCGATTTCAATGAAAAACTAAGGAAAAATGAATTAACAAATAATCGAATTGATCCGATTTCAATGTACGTAAAACTAACGAATAATCGAATTTGTTTCGATTTAAATATAAAATAACAAATAATCGATTTAATTCCATTTAAATTATTTATTGTTTTAATGTTTATTTACTTAATCGGCTGAATAAATAAATAAATATTCTTATTGAAATAAAAAATTATGAACATAAAGTATTTCCAATATAACCATCAAAACAGGTGACCAAGCACTGGAACCATCTCAAACCAGGAAGCAGAAAAACTAAAAGACTTGAAACTTCACTAAATTCACTTGCCCATTGGTCATTGGTCCAATTTCATTGGCCGTCAGTAAGGGACAAGATTCTAATGTATTTAACTGTAATAACTCCTAAAAGGAAACGTAGTTATAAACTATGGAGGAGCTCCCATTACCCAGACGTGAACGATTATACATGATTTCAACCTAACACATACAGAAGTATTGTGGGTAGCCTCTGGCATATAGGTCTACCTAACCGTAAGCCGCACAGTGACTCCACCACCCCATACATTCGTGATGTTACCCAAGGACGAGAAATAAATTACCATACACGTCTCCCGGTCACCCCAATCGTGGTGTGAGCAAGATCCAACGCCCTTGGCCTTTGTAGGCTCACAATAAAATGTAATAATGCTAATAATGTAATGTAATACCTGCTACTACACGGCTACGTTAACATTGGATCTGGAGAGGGGAAGCATAGATTTGTGGAGATACAGTACGTTCCCCTACACTACTTGAAGTTTGTACAGTCAAAGTAAAACTCATACGCAACTTGAAAATTTACCCGCCCGAAAATTACAGTAAGAGCATTAGAATACTTAAACTTTGGCCTTTGTTATTCTACATCATTTCAAATGTCGTACTTTGTAACACGAACACGCACAAATATCAATCTATACTTGTAATACAAATCGACGCTCACGATATTCACAGCTGGTAAGCATACATTCAAATAACAAACTTTTGAGTATAATTGTATACTGCTCGGTAGTGTGAGACGCGCTTGCGCGTTTGTCTCTAAACTCCCGTAGTTCACATTTTTTCCGCATCTTTGTTAAATTTGGCTAGTAGTATAGTAGTAGTGCATCTTTAGGTCACTGGAGGGTTTGCAAGGCGCGCCGTTGAGTAGTTTTCCTTTCGTTTCCTTCGTTTTGGAAATTCGAGTAACTAAAAGAATATTTTCTGAATTCTGATTGTTAAAGTGTAATATGTCAATTTAAAAATTCTTTGATTTTATTTAAAAAATTTTATGAATAAGTTAAAATTGTAAAAATTTTATGATTGTAATAAATTAAAATCTAGGCTTGCTCAGCATTACAAACACTAGCCGCTATATTTTTCTTATATTCGCAGTTATCCGAAAACTTTTAGAAATCTTATAATTCAATTGTCAGCTATTTAGTTTTTTTTATACATTCGATTAGTGTAGTACATGATAAAAATGATTTTTATTTCAACCCTTATTTCCGATTTCCCTGTTTCTAGATTTCTCACAAAAATGTTAACTTCGCCAATCTCACATTACCTGCAAAACTTTGGATTTCATCTGTCACGAAGTAGCCTATAGTTTAGATCCTTGTGTTCTTGTTTCTGACGAAAAACGTAACGTAATCGTTAGTAATTATTTTTTAAATGTATGTAAAATATTAATGTACATAGTCCTCACCACTGGTGCACCGTTAGATTGAAGCGAGGCAAAGGATTTTAAAATTTATTAAAAAACAGTCACTTATTGTAGGATGATAGAGGGGAATTTCTTCTCATCAACGAATACAATCTTCTGTATTTAAATGTATTTAAACAGAAAGATTAATTTAAAAATTAAAATAATTTATGAGTGCACACAAATTAATGTAATTATTAACTTAAACAGAATTTAGTTAATTAGGCTGAACACAGACTACTGCATTTCAGCGGTAAATACTAACCGTTCTGTGAGATTAATCAATTACGCATCGCTGTTTAGGATACAGATATGTTTATTTTATTGCTCTTACGGATCAGGGAACACCAGAAAATAACATATTAAACCACACACACACACACACACACACACACACACACACACACACACACACACACACACACACACACACACACACACACACACACACACACACACACACACACACACACACACACACACACACACACACACACACACACACACACACACACACACACACACACACACACACACACACACACACACACACACACACACACACACACACACACACACACACACACACACACACACACACACACACACACACACACACACACACACACACACACACACACACACACACACACACACACACACACACACACACACACACACACACACACACACACACACACACACACACACACACACACACACATGTATATGAAGAGCATTCTTTAGGAAAAAAGCATATGAATAAAATATTAAAGTACTGATGATAAATATTCAATGACAAGTGGTTCGAAACAGAATTTTTAGAACAAATAAAATGTAGTTCTAATATATAACTATAAAAATGATGTTAACTCAAAATACGTAGTAAACCTTCAGAACAAAAAAGACATGATTCAAACTTTTCAACTGATTTTTTTTTTTTAATCAGCGCCCACAAAACGATGCCACCAATATTTGCATATCTGCTCCAATTTCACAACTCACGGTGAAAAGATAACCAACGCACAACTTATCTAACAAATCCTTTTGCAACAATCCTTTGACACTTAGATTGGATCCGATAACAACGCGACACTGGAAAGAAAGCCTGACTATCGGTACTGCTTTTAACCGGTTTTACACATCTACTACAACCCAGTAACATCGTCGCATTCAGTAAGATTTGCATACGTTTGTGTCGCTTTGTTTGCTAGTCAGTGTCATTACTTTTAATGGTTGCGAACGAACATCAAATTCTTAATTTAAAAAATATATACTTCAGCTACCAACGCCTTTCGAACGAACATCAAACTCTTGATTTAAGAATGTTTACTTCAGCTGATACGAATGAACGTTTTTCTGAATTTGTAGTGTCTGTTAAATAGTACTCAAGAGAATTTTATAACCGAACGGGTTAGGTAGCAAAATTCATTGCTTAAATTTTTTGATTGAAAATTGCAACTGCTCCGACCCCCACGTAGGATTGTAGATCTGTATGGTCCTCCTTCCAACTTATCTGTTCAAAACAAGAACGGGTTGTGCGTTCCCATGGCTGGCAATACGTTCTCCAAAAAAGTGAACGCGACTCTCATGTTTGTGTAGACCGAACAGGTCTAAATGGCTTTTATAATACAAGAGAAATGTTAAATTTACTTTAAATATAGGTCTAAGATACTACACATAATTTATGAAAATGCAGAAGGGGCGAGAGTGTAAGAGAAACTGCTTAACCATGCGTCGCATAGATCCGATCTACAGGCTGGGCCTGACTTAAAGGTTTTAGCGCCCTAGGCTGAAGAATTTTTTGCGCCCTCCCCAATTTCACCTTCCAGTCTCTCAGACAACGAGTATTACGCACGATTTACTCATATATAGTATAGGCCGCTTATTATTTAGGGACATGTAGGTTGTACAAACAACAATTCATTTTGTTTCCGTTTTAATCACGTAATTTATTTACTACAATAGTATGAGCAGATTGACAAATCATAAGTAACGAGAACATTATAAAAGTCCCATACTTTACTGATCCTTTTCACAAAGTAAATTAAAACGCTTAGAACAAAAGTTTTTTCAAATAATTTTCATGTCCATTATTAATTGCTGAAAATTTACTCAAAGTTTACTCAAAGAATTTTTGTGGCTTTTGTAGTTGCAAATCGACGAACTATTTCATTAAAAGAAATGCTTTGCAGAAAATTATTTTCAATGAATAACAATTCCAGGGACATTCTCTTGGCCCATGGTAGACCTTAAATAATTTTTCAACCGGTTTTGGGTTGAAAACGATCTTTCCCCCCCCCCCTACAATTTGTGACTACCATGTTCAAAAATATTCGCAAGGCTACATTAACATTCGGGAATATTGATTCAACCCTACATGATTTTAAAAACTTCAAGAGTCTACATGGATCAGACTGGGTCTTCTTCTTTTGCTTTGGTTTCTTAGTTTCGGTTTCTTCTATTTTATAAAATTTACTTCATTTCAAAAATGTCTTTAAATGAACACAATTTGTAGGAAACGATTGATCCCAAGTCTGAAATATACATTTTCAACAAGTTGCTAGCCTTTTTCTTCTACAATAAAATTTTTAATTTTTTTGTTTACACTGGCAACATGACTTTTTTATTGTTTTGTTCTCCTACATTTTTGCCCCCCCCCCCCCAAAAGTAGCGCCCTTGGCTACAGCCTACTCAGCCTAATGGTAAATCAGGCCCTGTCTTTAGGTGGTCAGAGTACAGTCTGCCTATAGATGGTATTACTTATTTTACGTTTTGATTCGTATTTTTAATTACGAAGATGCGTTTCGTGACTTTCGCCACATTGTCAGTAGTAACTATCAGTAAGTAACCAATCCATACTGACGACGCGACGAACGTCAAGAAATATGTCTGTGAAAATTAAAATAAGTTTCTAGTCAAGTTAATATAGGCCTAATAGTGTTGGTGTTTAACTAGAATTGGGGCATGGCAAAAACACCTAATTTAAAATTTTACTTTTTTTCATTCAGTACTATGTAAAATGTAAAATATTTTCCATGCAGTGCTACTGCTGCTTCTTATATGTATTATGCATAACACATAATCAGGCCCGGATTTTCCACTAGGCACACTAGGCAAGTGCCAAGGGGCGGGAGGCTCAGGGGGGCGGCACGAGGTGAAAAATTATTGGATAAAATCATGTTTTCGGTTTTTTAATTACAGTATTTGTATTGGGCACTTGCATTATGGCCAAATTGAAAAAAATGGTTTTGAAATAACCTTTAATTATATCATTGAATAACATGGTATTGACACTGGGCCTATCAATAGCGGTGGTCGGAGCGGAGCACGGTCGTATATACAGGTCTGGACTCTGTATATACGTCTGGACAAAATGTACACGTATATTAATATTAATAAAAGTTAAAAAATGTAGTCTTTTTCACAATTCTATCACATTTTCCTTTTAGATTTAAGATAATATGAGATACTTGCAATAGAGATAGTTGAAATGATTATTTTCAGCAACTTTTTTTCAGCAGTCAAGGAGAATTGAATATATAGAAGTCACTTTATGGGGGGGGGGCGCTAACAATAGTGCCTAGGGGCGGCAGGACACCTAAATCCAGGCCTGCACATATAACATTGTAGCATATTTAAAAGTGGCCCCACTGTGTTAATAACAATCGTTTCTTATTTTCTTACCTTTGTTAGGTCCGTCTTGTGACTTCTATCTTTAGAATAATATTAGCGTGACGCATTTCAGGTCATCTGACCCATCCTCAGACACTTGCTCGAAAAGAGGTCGTCATATATTAAAATCCAATTAAAATAAAAACACACATATGTAAACTCATTGTCAATAATTAATGTTCAAAAACATGAATAACACTGTTGTCGTGGTGCACCACGCGATTACCGATCGATACTGAGTAGTGTAACTTTTCAACGTTTTGTTTTTGCGAGCGCTAGTATTGCTGTATCATATAGCGGGTTGCTCTTGAAATTCAATTTATCATTCAATATGTTGTTCTTATATACAGGGTTGTTATGACCCCTGTATATTTCAAATTCTTCAAGTGCATTCATCCTGAGTCCTTTGTCACAAAAATGTAGGGGTATGAAGTTTGTGGCAAAACTTCTATATGAGTGATTATTATCCATCAAATGTCGAGCATAATTGGATTTAATATTATCTAGGGAGCCGATATTTTTACTAATTGATTTGTGAGGGGTATGTTCTTTAAATCTTTTTATAAATGGGCGCCCCGTTTGACCCACATAGTAACAATCACAATCGTCACATGTTAATTTATATATACCTGTTCTTGTCTTAATGGGGACATGACGTTTATGTCGTATTAGATTTGATATTTGATTGCAGGTCTTGGAAACTATATTATATCCTATTTTATGAAAAGTAGGAGTTAGTATTTTTGGTATTATTTCTGTGAATATGGTAGAAACATATTTGGTTATTGGTTGCATACTATGTGTTTGTCTCGAAATCTGGTTTTTTGTTTCTTGACAATATTATCTATAATATGATGATCATATCCATTTTTATTATCATGAATTAAAATACATGACTTGGACCGTTAACAAACAAAAATGTTTAAAATTGAAGCAAGTCAAGCTAATACGGTTTATAAATACCAAAACATTAAAATTCAGTTATATAAGACCATTGCACATATTAAGTTTAACAACACGTGTATAATACAAAAATAACTCCTAAATATGCTATCGTTTATATTAATCCATTATCAAAAGCAGCGAGTACCACTAAGAAATACGCTGAGATATTTCGCATCAAACAAGAAATCAAATCCTTATACAAGAAGAAAGTTAGACTAAATAAATCCTTAATGAAATTAAAATACGTGACATGGACCGTTAACAAACAAAAATGTTTAAAAATAATCGTTTGCGTAATTGTTAGACCGTGAGATCATACAGAATTTGATTTCGGGGTGGGGGAGGCTGTTCATCAAATATTATTGTCACCCGTCTCTTAACAAAATTTCTGTAGATTCATAAAATTAATTACTGTTGGTCATTACAAATAATATTTAAACCTGTCTTAGGAAGACAACAAGAGGAAGACGATATTGCGATTTTTCAGCTGTGTGAGAAATTTCGGGCGGATACGGCCAAGGCTCAAGGAAGGACCAAAAGGTAGACCAATGTCTACGGCCGTGTAGGGAACCGATATGTTTTTAACGCGTTTAAAGTTGTACTTGGAACTTATGGCTGTTAACTGTCAGTTGAGAACGAAACATAAATGACGTTGGGTGACGTAACATGGATGAAATAAACGCAACATGGGTGATGTATTTGTTTATGCATTAGTGTGTAAACAAATACGCGTGTGAATCGATATTTATACATTGGCATAAATATGTATGCATACAGTAGGTCTACAATGTCGTCAAAAATGTCAGAATAGAAAATATTGAATAACATATTAAAAATACCACAAACATAACTTGTTAATATTAATTTCTTTTAGTTAATCAACCTAATAATTTTATAGTATTAACAAAAGTTTAAAAACGTTTACTGAAAATTGTGTTTGCACGATTAATAGCAGATGCCGCCATTCTGTAATAAAAAATACTAATTTGGGTAATAAGAAGTCGAACTAATAAAGGGTGTTTTTTGCAACCAGGACAATCAGTAACCTATTGTCTCGGACAGCTGTTAAGTATCTGAATTTAGGGTTGGAAATGACATCGCGTATCGATATAGGAAACAATACGTTTACTTTTGTTCGTTATCCGTTGACGGGAGTTCATCATGATTACAACTTGCTGGTCTGGGATAGTTGGTTTCATAACTTATACTTACCATAATCACCGATTATTAAGAATTTGTAATGATAGAGTACTGAACACTTTTCTGAATGAACCAGATATTGTCAAAATTATAAAACTTGGTAGACTCAGGTGGGCTGAACACGTGATCAGAATGGGGGAGAATGAAATACCAAGAAAGGCACTCACAGAACAGATCTATGAGCAGCTGCACTTGATCGGGACAACTGGCGGAGGCTGTTAAAGGAGGCCTTGACTCAGTAATGGGTTGTTGCGCCGCTGAAGAAGAATAATAGGGTTACAATAGAATTTCTGTTGTGTTGATTCTTATAATTTTCGAACTTTAAGCACTGACACATTTTTGAAATGACATGTTACTTCTATATAGAAATCGGCTTGTTGCTTCCTTTAAGCCAATCAGCCACTATATGCACTTCCCAGTGATTAGGCCAACATCAGATCGGGCTGAAAACTAGTGGTTTTTACATTGACATATAACTTATAACTATCATCTAACGTCTCCAGTGATGTTAACCGATTAATGCAGGTAAATATGTAAATAAAACTGTATAAGCCGGACAATCTCGTACTCTAAAGTGCTCGCCCCAAGTAAAAAGTTACTCGCGAACTATACACAATCGTAGTGACCGGCGATAATAAAATTCTGAACTTCCACTTGTCCATGTCCAGTTGTCGATCTGAACGTTTTATTATTATTGATGAAGTAATGTTTAAATGTCTATACCCACAGTGTGTTGCTTGGATTACTGGGTAATTGCATGCCGGTTAACTGAGACATTCAGATTTAAGCTGCGCTACAGTGGAAAGTAAGGAATCTATACGAACTGCAAAAGAACTCCAGATTTTATCCTTGCAAATAAGCCTACATTATAAATAATTAACTAGGCTTATTATTTTATTAAATACTTTACGGGTTTTACTGTGCTAAAGGCATTGCTCGAATACGGATCGTATTGTTTAACTAGCCGTCACTTTACAATTACGTATACTAGATGTCTCTTACGCATTAATAAAACATAGTTTTGATTAACAAAGTTATTTCAGATGAGCAGTATAATCTTTATGAAAAATATTAGACTTCCAGTTTTATAATAAAATATATAGGCCTACAGAAATATCCTGGTTGACTTAACAACAACAAAAACAACAACAACAACGACAACGACAACAACAACAACAGTAATAATAATAATAATAATAATAATAATAATAATAATAATAAAGATGAGTTTTGTGTACAAATTTATTTTAATTTTGGAAGCGTACCAAATCCATAGTAGCCAAGATAAATTTAGATAGCAGAACACTATGAACATAATTATATTTCTGTATCTAAAGAAAGCATAAAGATATAAAACCATTTCAACATTCATTTTTTTTGTAGTTTTGGCTCCACAAACAACTTGCGGAGGCTTCCAGCTGTTGTCGATACAGAGGGTTCCAGGCTACCATGGAAGGCTTCCGTTGTACCTCCATTGAGGGTTATCACAAAATAAAAAAAAATATAATAATAATAGGAAGAGGAAGAGGAAGAGGAAGAGGAAGAGGAAGAGGAAGAAGAAGAAGAAGAAGAAGAAGAAGAAGAAGAAGAAGAAGAAGAAGAAGAAGAAGAAGAAGAAGAAGAAGAAGAAGATCAACAACAACAACAACAACCATAATAATAATGGCAATAGCAACAACAGCAATAATAATGATAATAATATTCTCTTCGAAGAAATTTGACTAAATTGTAACAGGTTGTTCTTCTCTGCCTAAGAAAGAGGCTGAAAACATATTTATATCTATCCAATTATCCTATTTACCTTACATCTATCCTTTCGTATATTATACCTGTACAAACGTAATTACAAAAAAAGAAACTGGTAAATGGAATATGAAGTATAGTTGCAAGTCATTTGTATAATTATAACTTGTAAAGTCTAAAAAAAAAAAACTATAAACTTCAGTAGCTATTTCCAAAATAAAAAAATAAAATCAAGTTGATTGTTAAAGAAAATTTTCAGTTTATGCTAAAAATAACTTAAGACTAATAAATCAAAAAAATGTGAAATAGAACGCCTTGATATTTACAGCAAGCACGAAATCAGTCCAAGATAGACACTTAAATAACATGTGCATAAGTGATTTGTACGTTATGAATTATATATTACCTTTTTTTATTGAAAACTTAAGACGCCGTTGTTTTGGATTAAATACAACGTCATGCAAGAAGTTAAAACAACTCCAAATAAAAAACGATTAGCATACCTGGAGTCGGTCAGCGCACTGCTGTCACTTGTTATTCACACTGGGACAGAAACACAGTAATTGCCCGTCACAAGTCAACATACCGTGTGCATGCATAGTCCAAGCAACTGAACTGTCCGGCGCTCCTATCAACAGGTGTTTCCCCTCGCCACTGCATTATCACTAAACAAGTACGGCCTTCCGCTCCGTGTTTACATACAACTGATTTACGATTTGTATATATAATTATTTCACTACGACTCGGAACACAGAACTTTTTATGGGTAAAAACGTAAAAGTTTTACCTTATAGGTTATAACCCATAAATCCGTTACGTTTTTACCCATAAAAAGTTTTGTGTTCCGAGTCGTAGTGAAATAATTATATTTAGTTAAGTAACGGACAACGAAATCCAAGAATTACGATTTGTATTACTTGACTGGGTTATCCAGACAAAGACCTACCCGATCATCTTTCTAACAGTAAAAATTATCATAGTACTTTGTAGGGACGTATTTACGGGGGGGGGGATCGGGACCCTCCCCCCTCCCCCAGAGGGTCTTGACGAATATTGTTACTCTCTTAATTTTTAGGCTGTTTTATTATTTTTTCAGCGGTGTACGCTAATAGTAACTCTTTTTTAAATATACAAACAGGTTTATTACACAGCATTAACATATACGTTTGAAATATGAAATATACGGAAATCAATTCAGTAAATAAGTAAGTCTCTTGTAAACGATGTTTCAACAACGCGTATTTTTATTGTGTTTTTATCGTTTACTTTAATGGAACTGATTTCAGCCACTTTAAAGATAGTAATGTTGATTAGTCTTAACTTGTTTTTTTTTGTATGAACTCGACCCGACCCCGGATCGAATTCTAGATACGCCACTGGTACTGTGTAGTCTCTTTGATGGTTATTCATAGAAGTAATAATGACTTTAAGGGGGTTCACACAGTTCTATCCCAACGTTAGTTTAGTAGTTTTCGTGTACCTTTTCTCAGTGTCTGTAAAAGTGATATTTTGTAAGTAATTTTCTTGGTTGTTTTCAACTTATAAAGGAGACAAAAAATATGTTTAATTTATGAAACAAAATTATTTGAAAAAGTGCCTGAACCAACGTGCTTACGTTTAACTTCTTGTTATGTTTCTTATTTTAGAATTAAAAATGTAAAGAAGAATCACATGCATTCTTTGGTCTCTTTAAGAAAGGAATAACCAATAGCAATTTTGTAAATTTTCAAGTTATAAAATAATCGAAAACCTTCTGAACAGTGTACGTTAAGGCCATATTAGAAACCTATGTTCCAAAAATTAGATCAGCTCTTAGTTTTGTGTTTCAATTATTGTAAATTCATCGCAACAGGATGCATTTGTATAATAATGTAACAAAACTGCCTTTATTAAAATATTTTAGAAAATATTTATATTTTTTCTTTTATATTTTCTAAATTGATATCTACAAAATAGTCTAGCCAACAGACAAACAGAATTATCGTAATCAAGCCCTTATCATACATATAGATCATAGTTCCTGTAGCAAGCTGTGCAATTCCGGTTTGCGTCGTTAACCTTTAAAGACAACCATTGAAGTTACAGCGGAAACTACATCATCAGCATACGGTATATAGATAATGTATTCCGCGTGCTCGGGAGCTACAGGTAGAATGTTTGCGTCTCTACAAGCCACAATACTCTGCTGGTCTTTAATAGTCTTGACTCTTTGTTCAATTACGTTATGGATTAGTTCCGGGCCATCCACTAAACGTTTTCCTTGCAGGATTTCTTGGACCTCTTAAATTGTTGTTGATTGTGAATATGTTACGTTTTATGTCTTGATTGGATTTCATAATCTGAGCATTTCTGTTTACAACTTCTGAAAATCTTTTGAGGGAAAGTCATTTGTTCTCATCAGTAGCTTTACTAAGAATGAGCTCATTGAATAATAGCTTTCGTAGTAACGTTTTAGGACTGAGAAGCGAGAAACGTCTTATCACACATAAGAAAATACGTTGACATAGTCGTTTTCTTCGCCTTGCCGACAAATAGGCTACGTTTGCCGACCAAGCTTCCGAACTACTGAATCGATTTTCAATGTCTTGTGATGTCTTCCTTGAATAGTGAAGGAAGATGCTGCCCGGTGTACGCTCGTTGTCCCGTTGTCTCATTCACACCTTCCGTAGCTTTTTTAGTAGATGTGCAGTCCACTTAATCCGTTGAGGCTTTTCCTGTTAGCCTACATCTATTTTTCTGCCATCTTTCCCTGGCTAAAAATAGAAATTCACGCTAACATTACGTAAACATTCTGTAAAAATTTAGGGAGAGATAACAGAAGGTTAAAAATATACAAGGAAAGAGGTTAAAGAGTTACTACTTAAGATTAAGTATACAATTAGGTTGAAGACCTATAAGGACAAATGACCTTACTGATATACAGCCTATTATTTACAACAGCCTTAAAAACCCTATATGTAGTAAAATTTCAGCTTCTAATAATCAATAAATGTCTTTATATAAAATATGTGAGCATGAAAACATTACCCGTAAAAAGGAAGCCAGAACTGTAAGAATATAATAATAGGCCTACTATTTGCTAGTTTACTCATGTAATAAAATATTATGAAGAAAAATGGAATTACCAGAAATAATAACATTCGCCTTGTGTTGTGATGAGCACTTAAGTAGGCTCGCCCACCGGACTGCAGATAAGGTAATGGACTCTGCTTTCTGGTTTAACGTCAGAATGGAAGTACACCAGATACACGATTCATTTGTATTGAACTGTGCAGCTTTTTTTATAAACAAACATTTGGCTGTATCGGGAAATGTCCTCATTCGACTTAGGGAATTTACATGCATTTTTACCATGTTTTGGAAAAACATAAAATTTAAATCTCAAAAGATAATTAAGAAACCTTAAAATTATCTCACTATAACTTAAAAGACGTTTGGTGGAACCTACAGGAAAAATTAGCCTTTTATGTTTTGTAGTTCTTTGAAAAAGGAACATACAGAGAAACATCACAGTTTTTGGATAACAACATTTTAATAGCCACCAGTGGAATATAACGGTTCTTTGTTAAGGTTCTTGCAAGTTTTCCTCCAACTTTCATTTCCTGTCTGTAAGCCTACTTGTTTGTTTGCTTCTGTTGCAGATTTATAGAGTTTCATACCGCTACGCGGACCAAACACAACCAAAGATAATCATTGGTGTCACACAATTTTCCCCAATATCATAGTTACATAAGGCTTCAAGCTCATGACACTTCACGGTTTTCTCTTTCATTGAAATTTGGTGCTACGTCACAACGTTAAAGTTTAATGTGTTAAGTCCAACAAACTACTGTCTGTCCCAATAGAGTATATACACGTCATTTATAGATTCGTTTGGATTTTGAGTTTTCCCACGAAGACAACAAAATTCAAAAGATCTGAGTTTTCCAAATCCGTAAAAATATGTTATCTAATCTATTTTATGTAATAAAATCATCACTTACTATATACCAAATTAAGCACAAGAAATCAGTAAATTTACTACAACAATCAAAAATTGAATTTTTTCTGATCTGTACAGCCTTCTTTAGTCAAAATTGTTGGAATAAATATCATTAAAGTGGATAATACTAGCTGCAAATATAAACTTTACTACGTAGCCAATTATAATCGTTAAACACTGACAACGTAAAATTTTGTGCTAAGAAAACCTGAATTTCTAGTAAAAATTCACTAAAACGAGAAGAAAGCTGACAAGTGTGCTTCTGCCTAGAATGTAGTTCAGACCGTCAGTAACCACATAAAGACATTCAATACCGTATTCTGACACAAATAGGCCTACTGTGACAGTACGTTTTGTATACGCTGCTACGTAAAGACTGACGAGTTTGCTTCCGTAATTAAAAAAAATGTCAAAAATAAAATGTTATTCGTTCTACACATTGCGAGTCTAGTAGTAGCGGCGATCCTATACCACCTACCCCCCACCAATATCATCTTAAACCGAACAACAGCCTCCTGAATAGTAGTTACTGTACGTCTAGCACTGTCGCCTAACTGTTTAATTTTCAAGTAATTGTACGCGTGCACGTTCACTGTAGTTTCATGCAGATATTTGAGCAATTATAAATTCAGAAAACGATTTAAAAAATTGAAAACTACTGACAATATTAAAAAACGAAAAATAAATTAGAGTAATTGAAAATAAAACGTTCGCTTCCACGCTTTCTCCCTCTTTCTTCCTCCCACTCTCCGTCACATTCATTTTCTTTCTTTCCCTCTATTTATTACTGAGTGAACTTGCGGCCGCATTTGTTACACATGCGTAAGGACGGCCCCGATACTACATATTAAAAGAACGTTAGAACGTCAGCCTTTAAATTTTAAATAGCATTATAGTACTACAATACAGTCCCGTTAATCCGCATCTGGCTAATTCCCCTAAGTTATAAACTAATCTTTAAAAGAAAACATATAAATCGCGTAAATAAAATAACATGTCTAACAAAAACGGTGAACGACAATTTTCTACGTGTTTTCTGTGTTGAAAAGGTATTAATAATGATTACATAATACAGTCTGCGAGATCGCGCGGCAATAAAACTTATGTCTTTAGTAAAGCAAAAGTAACTATTTAAAAAAAATTTTTAAGTTATTTCTAGTGTCAAGCGACTTAACTCTGCATTAAAAAATGATTAGAAGCAGATTTGTGTACTAGTTAATCCGGTTTTCGATAATCCGGTTTGGCTCCGGTCCCGTCAGCTCGGATAATCGGGACTTTATTTATATGCTAATACTGCAAACTATGTAGGCATGAACCTGGATGTCAAATTTAAGTGCAAAGAATACGTCAAGAAAACGGAAAGTTACACCGGTCAATGAACAAAAAAGCAACATGGCAGTAACAAGCAAATTGTTCAGTTACAGACTATTACTAAAACCGCTATGGATTTACGGCTTACGACTTCGAGGGGGGAGAGGTGCTAGCAGTACAAGTACAGAGACCGCAGAGAAAGTCGAAAGGTTTCAGAATAAAGTGATTCGAACTTGTCTATGCGCTTGTTGATGTATATGTGGAATTCTGACCTCAACAGAGAACTTGAGATGATTAAATTTACTAAACAAATGAAAAACTTTACACAATAGCACGAATAACTATGCGACCATTGAGACCTTGCAGCCCCTGGATAATCGAAGCTAAGAAAAATCGGGATATCAGAACCATTTGAATTAGTGTAGTGATTAGTGCGAAACCAGTTTACTTGTTTTGTTTGTGGATTGACAAAGGAGACGCTGCAGTAGCACCACTGGGTGTCACTCTTAATTTAAACTTACCTTAAGTTTGAGAAAAATTATTGATTGGTTTGTAACAGGTAGGTGCAATAAAAACAGAGAACATTCCGTGTATTGTAAACGGTAGAGGATAAATCATGTAATAATGTGATTCCAAGTGTGTAGAAAAAATTTTAGTGTCCCATTAAAGTTTTATTAGACACGGATAAGGGCAGACGTAGCTAACAGAGGATGGAGGGTAGTCGGTCCGGGTGCAAGTTGTTATCCCAGCTTCACTACTCGACGTTCTAATATTTATCACAACCAGCTCACGTTCGTTCATTCAGTTCCCCAGGCGGTAAACCAATCAACTGTTAGGGTACACACAAAATAACGGTCGCAACTACTCGGACTCTCAACCCAAGCGTTAAACCTCTCTTGAGTTAATAAAACTTTGAGTTGCTTTAAATTTAAAAATAGAAACTTTTGATGATAAAAACGCGTTTTCCATGTAAACGGCACGATTACAGTTACTACTTTTGTGCAAAGACCACGTGCTTACACGTGTCCTGGCCAAGAGGATTTACCTCAGAAGATGGATTTTCCGTTAAAATGTTTCACTCTTGCAAAGTGTTGCCTCAGTCTAGCATGTCACATAAGCCTTGCACCATCGCTCCATTATGTAATTAACTAGTTTTATATCGATTACGCAACTCTTGTTACTTCAGACGGGATCAGAAACAGTTACTGAAAGCCACGCTTATTCAGCCCCTCTGATGTTGGAACATCCATGTTTCAGCCCTATAAATGATTTGTATAATTAACTGAGTCCAAAGAAAGATAAGATCACGTCCAGAATCGAATCTATGAAGCTGATTCGATGCTCCTAAATGGTCCGATAACCTGTTAGTATCCATATTCATTATTGTTATATGAATTTAATGTTGTTCAAGATATTCATCACTGATGTATAGTGTCTTCATATACGAATTAAATTTACTATCAGACTTGACGTAAATGAAAATATTTGAATGCTCAAAGAAGATACTTCGATTATGCGATAGTCGATGTCGAAGTGTAGTGAATATCGCTTATAATTTAAGAAAAAATTATTGATTGTTTTATGCTATTAAATTGTTTGTTTTCGGCCGTAATCACTTTTTATTGTCATGTAATTTTTATACGGAGCCTTCCTATTAATATTATAGGTTAAACCTGCGCCGTAACAGTAAAACATGGTGTTGTTAGGTTAACAGGCAAACTGAAAGAACACGGAAAACAAAAACACATTACATGTTAACCAAAAACCAGTAGGCCTACAGGTCACCCATTGCAGGTTACTATATACGTATTTCACATTATGCGACAGAACTCGCTTTCCGCTTTAAACATTACATTTTACACATTTGTTTTTGTCACCGAAACCCATTTTTTTGGTTTTCGCTTTTATTTTCAGATTCCGCGCTACATTTACAGCGTTTTCGATACGTTTACGAATACCGTGCATATAGTTCCAATACTATCCTAAATGTCTTCTGCTTTAATAACCTCAGTACGTTTGTGTACAAAAATATACATGATTCCGTGGTCAAGATTGGGTTTATTAGGTTTAAATTGTTTTCAATGGGGTTTAGTTACTTTTAATACAATTTAATAGCCACAAAATAATGCATTATGAACAACATTATTAATTTACATGTGGGTTCAACATGTTTTCCGATTGAAGAAGAAGAAAACATTGGAACGTCACAACAATGCTCAGTTTGTTTGCTTTCTGATGCGTTGGTTTTACGCAGTTCAGATTGTTACCAAATGTTATTCTCTTACAGTCATTGTACTTACTTATGAAACATTACATTTTGCCAAACCATGAGTTTTGTTTTCTTTAAACAATAAATTGGAAAACTAAAACTTTGTTACCTAACGCATTCTTAAAACATTACATACTTTCGCTTTGCAATCAGCAATATAATAATTTACAATTTAGTACACTTCTTCAATGCGTGACGCATGGACACTATCGCGAACTCAAAACATCAGAAATATAGTGCAGATACAGTTATTGAGAAAGTACCAATTATTTTCCACTGAGGTGCAGGTTCGAGTCCCAGTTGATCCCGTTTTCGTCGTAAAACTTGTCAAGGGAAAATTTTGTTTTGTATCATCGCTAAAGTGTAGAAAGAATACGTTTTGGCAGGGAACTTCGGCTTTATGCAATTCCGTATTTCGATTATATGATCTTATTTGACGATACCTACAAATAAAAACATGACTATTTTGCAGAAATATTAGTTAGCCCAGAATTCATATTAAATATATTATTCACAAAAGAATATACAGGCCTACATATTTCTACAGAAAAGTAATCCATTGATACTGTTTACTAATATTTTACAGACATTATTAATTTAAAAAACTAAAACGGTATTAAATCCTTAAATTTTTAGTGACCGTCAATCAATGAATGTTTTAGTGGATGGTTAGTGAGGATCGGTCAATAATACAAATTTTTGCTATTTTGCGTCGACGTTTCGACAATATTTATTGTCATCTTCAGGACTTGTGTTTGCTCATACTATAATTTGCTCGTTTTCTTAAAGATAATTTGAAGATGTAAACAAACTATCATAAGTCTTCACATATAAAATGATACATACATACGCACGCACACACTCACATACACCACCAACACGTTCACCCAAATATTTAATTGTTTCGATATGTTTGATATTTCTATTGCATTTCATACACAGGTCCTGAAGATGACAATAAATATTGTCGAAACGTCGACGCAAAACAGCTAAAATGTGTAATATTGACCGATCCTCACTAACCATCTACTAAAACGGTATTGTTTATATCAGAACGGTAACAATGAAATTTTACTTTTAGCGTTCATCACCTTTATAATTTTTAATCTTATTTTTGGTGTTTAAAGCCGGTTACGCACTAACCATCCCCGCTGGACTTCATGACGGACAGCAAGCCAAAAACGACAGTTCGTAGCTTTGACATCCATCCGCACGTCATGTATTTTTTGAAGGATGTGCAAGACGAAAAATTAGTCCAGCAGACCATCAGCTCAAGCCGCACGACGGATGTCAAGGAATCGTGCATCGTCCATGTTTGATCATGCGTACGCTTGATGTCTACCAAATCGTCATTTTCTAGCAAGTACAGTACCGGTACATGTTTTTAGAGCACATTCGTTTAATAAATGTTTACTGTTTAATTTTACGATACATTCATTCTATAGTTTATATTTAATAAGTAACTGTTCAGATAAAAATTCGTTTTAATATTTAGTTTAGTTTATTCTTCATAACATAATACTTTCAAATATCATTAGCAGTTATTATTTTAAATATTGTTATTATTAATTTGTTTTAATTACAATTCATAATGGACCGTGAAATAACATCAAAGTTTATCGAAAAATGTAAGTTAAATAGATGTCTGTGGGATGTATCCTCGGCAGATTACATGAATAAAAGTAAAAGAATGACAGTGTTGCAAGGTATGATGTCTGTGCTAGGAGAAGGTGCAACCATAGACAGTGTTCGGAAAAAAATTTGCATTCTTAGGAATGGATACAGAAGAGAGAAAGAAAGTAGATTTGAGCATTACAACTGGTTCCTCCTCTTCCGATACATACACATCATCCTTATGGTATAACGACCTTCTGTCTTTTTTATCTGAATCGGAAGACGTTACGAGAACTGGGATCGAAAATATTTTTTGATGTCTTGATAAAACAGGTGGCTGATTTTCAGCAAATTTAATTATCAGAACAATTTTTTAATTTAATACAGAAAAAATCAATAAAATAATTGTACAGAACACAACGAGAACTAAAGAACGTTTGGCACGCTGGCCACATCCATCACCGAACGTCTTGCACGACAGTGTGGTGCGCACATCCATCACCGACGTCGGGCATGCTGGACAGCGGCGATGGATAGTGCGTAGCCGGCTTAAGTTGGTATAAAGGGAATATACGCTCTATATAGTTGTAACATATAACAACAACAATAACAATAATAATAATAACAATGTCCTATTCGAATTTGAATTTGATAAATGGAGTTGGCGAGAAACTGAAATTTACTTTTAAAATCCGTAGTCGCCGTATAGTTTAAGAAACGGCAGGAATCACATGTATAAGACCGACATGTCTGACAAGAGGGAGCGGAGAGCAAGAAAATATCCCAGGTGAGAATCGAAGCCGCTGTACCACCGCGCCACAGGTGCTATTAACTTTAATTAGAGTATCGTTAAATTACTTACCGCCTACTTAATTATGTATACAGAAGAGTGAAAAGTTGTGAGTAGTGGGGAGGAGCGCGTCCTGGCGTGCGTGTCCTGGTTGTGAGTACGCGCTTTCCACCGTCCGTCGTGGGTAAGGTGTCATTACGTTAGTAGAGGTTATTTATATCATACCTGGGTTACTAACGGTCGCTACAGTCTAAGCTTAGAAACGTGCCCCAGTGCAGACGTGTTACAATTATCTACACACTTTGTTTATTTCTCGTCACGTTCTATGAAACCTGGAGACGACGTTTAGGGCCTATTAGTTATGCTGAACCGTTTTCAAATTGAAGTACACAAACACAGTAAAAACGTTTTATCGGTTCTTCGTACGAAACATTGTTATTAAAGTAAAATTCACGGGCCACCACTTGAGGTTCTGCCGTCATCCAGTCAGTTATCGTTGGACCCCTCCCCCGTCGATTGAAATGTGAGTCAATTATGCCCGTTGTATTTTTATGGCTTATTTGCCGTAATCCCAGTATTATTACTTAGTGTTATTATTACTAAATAAATAAGTAATTTGAGAATCGCGTGTGCCCCCTCCCAGGGATCACATTATTGTACAAAATAATATACGCGATTATACTACAGTATTAAGCACACGCAAGCAGTTTGTACTGGATTCGACATGTGAGACTGATTTAATTAAAAATGTGAAATAAATTATGATAATAATTAAACCGTTGAAAGCACTATTGTAAAACAGAAAACGTAATAATAAAGAATTAATAAATATAATAGTCTAATAAAATGTTTTAATGTGGTATCGTGAAGCTGGAAACGTTTCTGTAAGTGTAATTCAACATTCATCCAATATTTAGGTTAAATTTGTGTGCCTCGGCGGAAAAATTTGTACGATTAAGAATCATAGGTTTGATTCTTAATGAAACCATGTTTTTGCCAAAACTTTATAATCGAAATTTTCCGTCGTTTGGTCCGTTGATGGATGTCTCGAATTCAATAAAAACCCTGTATTTGTGGTATTATAACCGTGGTGGTCCGTTAGGAGGATCTAATCGACAATTTGAGATAGGCTATCGCGTCTGTTAACATGAGTAAGAGATAATTTGTGTCGTTATTGGTACACTGCTCCAGAATTTACTCCCTACTGGGATTCTTCCTGAAACGGCTAAATACTTCTGGATCTCAATAAATTCATTAACAATTTTTCGTTTGGAAAACCCTATTTTTTTCAGCTAAAAAGTGGAACAAACATGCATTATAAAAGAGCTGGCTAGTAATTTAATAAGATTAAATGACGGGGAAATCGTTTTGCCACTTATTTAGTTTTTCGCAAGATGAGAACTGGCGTAGACTTAACAATATTTGAAATCACAAGCAGAATGATCACTGTTGCACACCACTATATAAAAATTATCCCGATTAGCGCTTTCAAGCTTCACAGCTCATCGTCAGATCGGAACAGACAGAAATTATGTGAAAACAAACCCTTCACCCCTCTCACCCCACCCTGCTCACACACAACAAGCTATAAATTAATTATAGTGTCTAGCAGGGTGGGGTGAGAGGGGTGAAGGGTTTGTTTTCACATAATTTCTGTCTGTTCCGATCTGACGATGAGCTGTGAAGCTTGAAAGCGCTAATCGGGATAATTTTTATATAGTGGTGTGCAACAGTGATCATTCTGCTTGTGATTTCAACCACTAACACAAATTTCTTCATTAAATATTTGAAATGCAGGAAATTAACAATTCTGCATTGTTGTTAAAAAACAAACAGAATAGAGTGACGGTAACAGAAAGCTGCGGATACCTGTTAACCAGTAATGTAACATTCCGATAATTTCCTTTTCTTTATTGATAAATAATTATTTTCTTTTTACTGTATTTCCGTATTTCTATGCTGCGAACATTAACACCCATAGATAATGAGGGCCGTATGTGTCAATTTGCAATGCTTCGTATACTGTACACGAAAGTAAATATTTTTTACTCTGTAATTAGTTCAAGTTTAGTTTAACGGTCTCTTCATTTGTGTTCCACGCTATTTCGCGCGCGCTGATTTGGTGTTGTAAGAATAAAGACCGGTCACAATTCGCTTTACGCAACGCCAGAAAATAGAGCCAGAATTCCAATACAAAGTGACTACCATAAACGTTCCACATTAATTTCACATTTGTCACTCCGATAAGTAGGTTAATCCTTGTGCCTTATCCAAATGTGTGTAACAAAGCTCGCTATTTGTTAGTTTTGTTTCTTTGATCTGTTTATGTATGTTTAATCATTTATTTGAAATAAAACTCGCTACGCTAGAACAGGGGGGTGGGTAAACGTTTTCGAAAAACGGCAGGAAGTTTAGTACGCCAAGAGACAAAGTAAAAATTAATCTGAAGGTACGTTCTTAAAAGAAGAAAAAGGTTTACCAAAACATTTATTAACGAAATAAGGCTAATGGGCGAACATGTAAATAATACGTCCAGAGAGTTAACATCGGTATATGTATTTCAATAAACTTTTATGGACACAAAAACTGAACGATTTATCCCTTAAATACGTCATGAGAAATAGTTTTCGTCATTTTAAAACTGCAAAAATTAGTAATCAGCGGACTGTATAGAATGAACGGGGGGGGGGTTGGATTTACGCTCACGGGCAATAGTTTGCCTTCTAATCTAGAATATACAGTCACCGTCAGAGTTTCTAGGCCATTAACTTTAAGACATTTCCTTATCACAGAACGGAACGTTTTAAGTACGTCGCTCATTTAAACTCCGTAATGTATTATGTCTTGTCTTGTCTACCCTGCACATCGTGCTTTATATCACTTATATATTTGTACCAGTTATTTCTTTTCAATTTCTTTTACTTACATTCTGGCAATGGGCCAGCGGAGATTACCATTACAGAATATCATCATCATCATCATCATCATCATCATCATCATCATCATCATCATCATCATCATCATCATCATCATCATCATCATCGTCCTCGTCGTCGTCGTCGTCGTCGTCGTCATCATCATCATCATCATTTTTATGAGGGGGAAAATACATTATGCACTATCAGAGAGACAGACCTTCGATGTAAGGGACTCCTATCCACTATAAACCCTATCTCCTCTTCAGGCTAACCACCTCGAGAATGCTTTAGCATTTCATCAAGATGGGGCCTTCTTGCTTCTTCCTCAGCACTCGATGATTCAAAGATGCACTTGCTTCTTTCTGCGCAGCACTCTTTCTATAAATGCCGCCACCTGGTCCCACTTAATTGTGTCGGATAGTATGATCTTCACTACATTGTCTGACCAAACTTCGCCTTAAGTCTGTGTTTCTCTACCGCCCCTCTACCACATTCGAAGAACGTGTGGTGCGTGTTGTCCAGATCCGAGTTGCCAGAGGTGCATTCCGGGCTCATGCCTTTACCCATCTTGTTCAAGCAGTTGCGGAAATACCCATGGCCAGTCAGAAACTGTGTGATGTAACAGTTGAACTCACCGAAAGGGCGATCTAGACTCTCTACCAGTCTGGTAACTTCATTTGCCTCCAGTTTAGTTGTTCGACGGCTCTGCCATCGATAAGTGGTTTGATTCCTGGCTTCAACCATTGATACTCCTCCTCCTGTATCCAACTTTAGTTTATAGACGTGCTTCCGCTCCAGTGCCATCAGATCGATAGGGATGACCACGCACCTGACACGGTAAGAGCACGCTACTCCAAGCCCTCCTCTTTGTTGTACTGAAACCATCTGCCATCCGTCTTTCTCTTTCTTTAGTGCATCAGCCCACATCTCACAGCCATATAAATGTGTGGTATGCGTAAGTACCATTAGGAGCTTCACATAATCATAATAATAATAATAGGCGGTGTAGCTTACTGGAAGGGCTGTCGTTTATTCACCGTGCTGTGATACTGGTTCGGCTCAAGATCGAGTCGATCCAACCTCTTCTTTCTACCGTTGGGGCAATACAGTGGTTTGACTAAGACAGGCGGGCCCCAGTTAACAACAACGCGACATCTACACGTGGACCACATAACCCCTTCTCAACCTGCACCTCTACATTGATGTGATTAAATGCAAGACTGGTGCGATGGTGTTGTGTACGTTGTGCCATGGCTAGAGGACGAAGGAGTCCATGGTCTAATACTTAAGGGATGTTGATGATGATGATAATATGCCCTAAAAAATTACAATTGTTATACATGATAATAATTGTATTTAAAAATCACTGTATTATATAATAGTATACGTAATTAACATTTTCTGGCATTTATTATATATTTCTTAATTTTTATTCTTTGACATAGTGATTTGATTTGGTTAGATGTGGCAGCTGTACTCTTGCATCATTAGTCATAGAGTTAGTGACGAGACTTGATAGCTGATAGTAGGACGCAGAGTTGTTGGCAACTACGATGCGATTTGAATTCATTATGATGCCTGTGGCTGACAACATCAGTGGATTTAATCTAAGCGGATCATCCTACTTTAAAAAACTGAAGTGTAAAATGTTAGGGCCTAATAGTTCAAAACGTTATTTTTGAAGCTAAGATTCGTTGGCGTTTTACTGTTGCAAATAATATTCTGGATTCCACCATTGTAAAACTTAAACGTAGGATCAGTTCCGACCACGCAGGATCAGTTGTCGCCTTCACGTGTTCTCGTGGGACGTTGATATTATTAGTCAGACAATCTCCACGCTGAGAAAATTGTTGGTAGTTTCAGTTTTGCAAACCTCATGTTCTATTTCACATGATTCTGTGTTTAGTTGTATTGAAATCTTTTGATGTACAGATCGATTTTTGTTGAACAATATAATTTTTGTAGAGGTCACAGGACCGTACGTAATATTTAAGACTAGACTAATGAACCTAGAGGAAGCGAAAAGTGTGCTGGAGCTTAACAGAGTGACAGGATTTGCAATCGACACATTTTAACAAAATAACAAGATTTATTAGATTTACGTTGGTGACACAATGTTCCAGTTTCACATCGTTCTTTACATATAGTCATTAATTTATAGTATTTAGAAAATAGACATAAAAGATATATATATATATATATATATATTACTATAATACTTATAACTATTTTACCTCAAGATGTATTTTTTCCTTTAGGGATATGTTTCGGGAGATCCTGTTCTCCCATCTTCAGCCTTCGCCATCAAAACGTTATTTTTGAAGCTAAGATTCGTTGGCGTTTTACTGTTGCAAATAATATTCTGGATTCCACCATTGTAAAACTTAAACGTAGGATCAGTTCCGACCACGCAGGATCAGTTGTCGCCTTCACGTAGTTATAAGTATTATAGTATTATATACATCAAGAAATGGACTGTAGCAGAAAGTGATTGAAATATATATATATATATATATTTCCAGACTAGCATACCCCATGAGGGAGAACAACGCGAACATTAATCCAGTAGAAATGACGGACCATACCAAAGTTAACCCAACCACTTAATTACAAAAAACACTAATAACCTTTCAAGAATAATTATAATAAAAATAAAGGTAATAAAGATAATCGGACTCCAAATAGCTTACGCAAGGCAACCACACCTTAGTGGAACAGTTTAACCACCCCCTCATGGTGTATGTTAGACAAGTTAAATTTTTTACAAACTTGAGTTCTTATGACCTTGAGGTATTTTCAGTTCTTCATAAGTTTGTTACACTGATTGAGTTGACAGATATGTAATGTAGAAAACAAGGGTAGCCAGTCTATGGAGTTGATGTAGTTAGAAGAGGCATAAATGAAACGCTCCCACTTGTAAGTATATAGCGACGAACTCAAGTTGAAACAGGATGAACTGTGGACGAGCAGAGGTTCCAAAAATTGACCATGGACTATGGTGAATGCTTACTGGAAGTCGTTCCTGGTCTTTCTGGATCTTTCGGTGATTTTGGTTCTTCCGCATTTCTTGGTCTGACGGCTTCGGGGAGCGCCTTAATGTAGAACCGCTCTGCTGGTGGTCACAGATGTTCGCATGACCACCGATCTTCCCCCTTTTTCCTGGCTGAGGCAAGGACCCTGAACGTCTTGAGGAGTCTACAGACGCATGAAAAGAATACCGACATACATAACCTAGGCCGTCCGACCAAAGGGAATGTCCTGGTTGCAGGCTTGCTGAGAAATGAGACGGAAACAATGGTGTGTAGGTAGGTCGTACCTGCCTGCATAAGACAAACCTGTCCCAGTTTGTCAAAAATAAAGCCTTTGGCTAACCTAACTAGACAGCCATCCTGAAAACCGAAACACAGCGAACAGCTGACCACAGCGACCGAATCGCGTCGCCGTAGCTTCGACAATGGGACTGGCAGGCACTGCTGCCAACCGTGTGGGTAGCCCTGAACAACTCTACATGCGCCGGGAAAATTCAGTCCCGGCACATTTTCTGATGCGTTATTTTATTAAAAGGAGACAACAGATATTGTAAATAATTTTACATATCATTCAGCCAACATAACGTCAGATGAAAATGAAGGACGCCCTTGAAGCACAGAACACTAGCAAATAAGCTTATCCAGAATTAGGCCTGTATTGTGCTATGGGTGGCGAAGTCTGGATTATTACTCAATTAACAGCAGATACAGTCAACAGATTTTAAAGAAAGATAAGACGCATGTTGGGACCAGTAGAAGGAACGAAAGGTTGAAGAGTCAAATACAGCCAGGAACAATACAGCAATCTAATGAACCACTGGTACCAGAATATGTAAGATTACAAAGATTGAAATGGGTTGGACACTTAATGAATGAGAATAGGAATCCGAAAGGGTTTTGCAAGCGCAATGGGGGAGAAATAAGACCCAGAAGAAGGGCCCGAAAAGGTTGATACGACAGCGTGTATGAAGAGAAAAGACTTTTCTGGATGGAAAATTTTAAAAAAGTTGGTAGAGTTTGATTCTAAAAGAGGCCAGAGACCGATGTGAACTGTACAGTAATAGAAGAAGTGTTATCGTAAACCTGAAGATTACTACTGTTTCTGAGTAGTCACAACGTTGTTATGTTTGTAGTTAGAGTCGCCGATGGTTAAGAGGTGTAACCTAACTTTTGTGGTGAAATCTAACTCACTTAAACAAAAATGTTTTCCATTACAAGAAATATTAATTTATGGTTACGCAGGTAACGTCACTGTACTTTTGTACTGCAATAACCCACAAGTCACATGCCTAGAGTCGTTAGAATGAAACGTGAAAAATCGCTGTTTAAAATAAGTTTCTTGGTAATTTAGTTGTGCTCTCTTTTATGGGCGCTACAATCATCTAGACGTACGTTTTTTGTCCAAGTCCAAGTCCAAGTTGAACGGAGCAGCAGCTAGTCGTGCTCCGATGGTCGCAGTGTCCGGGTGATACCCGATGACTGCATGTTGCCTGCTTGTTACCTTGACCAGCGATCTCGCGCTGTCTGAGGAATGAGACCTCCATCAATTTTATTTTGCAGGGATGGGATGTTGAAGAGACCCGCGACGGCAGAATGGAGGAGGCCTCGAAGGCTTTTCACTTGAGTAGTAGGAATTACCCTCCCACAACGGGTAGGGCGCCTCTAACCGCTCAGGAAAAGTCGCCGAGGGCTGCCAAGCGGCAATGTCGGCGCACGGGAGAGAGCGTAGGAGGAGGCAGCGTCCACCAGAGGTGGAACTAAGCACACCTAGGGCAAGCGCAGACCCCCCCCCCAGTCTGTCGCAGAGCGCCAGCACGGACAAGAGAAAGAAGGAAGGAGTAGGAGTGTGAAAATACTCAAGGTCGGGGGGATTGGGCAGATGGTCTGTGACTGCTTATGGAGGGTCGTCGAGCAATGCTCGGGGGCATTTGTGTCGTCTAGGTGGTGGGCCGACATCTGTGCTTAGTCGACGGATGTGGGGATGGGTCGAGACATAGGCTCGGGTGAATAGTTTGAGGGCAAGGGACCGAACGAATTCGGTGAGTGAATCCTCAACCCTCGCCTGATGGCATCATTCTGACAAACCAGGGAGAGTTGGAGATGTAGCGGAGGGTTCGGGATTGGAAAGCTTCCAAACGGGCGACAACGGATGGGCTGAGTAGTACCCAAAAGGCGGGAGCTGCGTAAGTCAGGATTGCCCTAAGAAAGAGCAAGTAGATGGTGAGTTTAGTGCACACAGGCACTGAACCCCGATGAGAGAGAAAGGGAAATAGTTTGGCTCTGACGCCTCTGGCGCGCTGGAGACTCAGGGAGACGTGAGATGCAAAGCTTAGGACGTCGGTCAAGAGTGACGCCCAAGTACTTTACAGTCCGTTTCCATTCGATTGGGCTCCCTTCAAGGGAGAGGGACTGGCATCGGGAAGTTAGTTTATGAGAAAGGGCGATCGCCTCGGATTTCTCCGCATTGATCGCCATCCTCCACTTCCTTAGTCAGTTCGGAAGTACGGCGAGCTGACGTTGCACCAGGCCAGCTGCGAAATCAAGACTCGCTGAGCTAGCGTCGTACATGGCGTCATCCGCATAGAGCGAGAGAGTGACTCCAGGCTGAACAGGCAGGTCGTTCGTGTACACGAGGTACAGAACGGGGCCAAGGACAGATCCTTGAGGTACGCCTGCGGCGACTGGTCGGACGGATGAGTACGACCCATCGACGCATACCCTAATGATGCGATCGCACAAGTACGATCGGAGAAAATGAACGAAAGAGGCAGGGAGAGGGGAGTGGGCCAGTTTGTAGAGAAGGCCTTCGTGCCAGACTCGATCGAAGGCCTTACTCACGTCGAGCAAAACAGCGACGGAGGACAGATGCTTGTTGTAGGCGTCCGTCAAATGGGTAACAACCCGGACGAGTTGAAGGGTCGTCGAGTGCTCTCTGCGGAAGCCGAACTGCATCCAGGAGGGGCGCGTAACGACCGTGCAAGAGTCGCTCGAGTACCTTCGATATGACTGGCAACAGTGAGATGAGTCGATGGTTTGAGGAGTCAATACGCAGCTTGCGAGGCTTGAGAATCATAATGATTTTCGCACGCTTCCACAGGCTGGGGAATTAATGGAGCCGGAGACATCCATTGAACAGCTCGTGGACCAAATTGATGAGGCTAGGGGAAGCGTGTTGTAGCGCCGCCGCTCCGATACGATCATCGCCGGCCGCCCGCTTAGGGCGAAGTCGACCAATAGCCGAAACAACATCGGCTCGGTCGAACGGGTCAAGTGTGTCAGCTGGAGGGCGGGAAAAATATCCAGATAGGAAGTCTGCGACCTCGGCCGAGTGGACGGGGTCGCAGACGCCTCCGTGGACGGTGAATTGCTCCTCCATGGCAGCGGCAAAGACTTCTGCTTTGCCGGCTGCGGAGTACAGAATGCCGTCCGGTGATCTGAGGGGATGGCGGGTCCTTTTGTCGCCATTAAGTTGGCTCGCAGCCTGCCAGACAGACTCGGGCCGGACTTCAAGAGACTCGATATACAAGTCCCAACGATGTGCAGTGGCATCAAGCAGAAGCTGCTTGACAAGGTCAGATTGGGCGTTTAACCTGCGTTTGATAGCAGGATCCCGGGTTTGTTGCCATCTCCGGCGGAGCTGGCGCCGAGTTTGGATGGCGAGGAGCACCTCTTCAGGTAGTTGAGACCTGCGATTTGTCTCTGGGACAAGGTAGGTGTGTTTGTCCATGTATGTTTTTTGTCACTGTACCAAAGTAACTATCGTGTTTCAACTCAGGTAACTAAAAATGTATCATTGCTAGTTAATCTCTAAGATGTATATATATCATACAGTGGCTGTGGGCTGTGAAGAATATGAAGAGCTTATGATGACATAAACACCCAATCAGCTGCTTACTTTAACAGAGAAGTACAGGTGTATTAGACTGTTTCATTGAGTCAGGCTGCATGCGCAATCCAGATGAATGTATAAAATAGAATTTTACGCAAGGTGTTGGTCATTTTTGTTTTGAAGGTCTTAAATTATATAAAATGACATATATTTAATAAAACAAACGCTCCTATGTGATAAAAAGATCACGACTAATCGATTAATAATTTTTTTGAGAGACAAATCGTGTTGTGGCCATTCTATTAATTTCAGCCAGGAATTTGGCATATTAAAAGTAGCAAAAATTTATGGGGGACACTTGGATTCAGTACAGATTTCAAACTTGTTTCTGTGTTTAGAGGGTTTGTAGAAAAATTCCTACAATTTATGAAATCTGTAGAAAAATTCCGAACAAAAATAGCCTCTTTGTGTATGGCTCAAAATTAAAAGTTAAAATGTTTGAGAAAAACTGCAGAAAAGAGAATAAAACGAGCCAAATAGAAAACGTAAACAAAAATGAGTTTCCCTCATGAGCCACGGCTGAAAACTCTCGAGTGGACTACCTCAATATTCTATACCTAGAATATTTTTCATTTGTGGTAATAACAAAAAAATTTATTCTAGAAATTCTCGTTTTTTGACATTTTTAGGTAGGCTTAGTCTACTAACGTTGCAGTGTATATTTGAATGGTTTTGCAAATTGAACACATCATTAATGGAGAGTTATTTGGAAACGTGTTCGGACAGCGTGTCGAGTGTGTGGTTACGTCTGCAGAAAGCCTTCAAATGTGAAAATGTTGTGGAACGCGTCTACGTCTTGTCTCCTCCTCCGCTGTAGTTAAGGCCGTTTGTGTTATTGTCCAGTACGTGCCGACCTTGCTCACTCACTGTCTCTGTGCGATTGGCCCAACTTGCCATACTTGCTTTGGCTGTTCTCAGAAAAACAACAGACCCGAAGTCACATTTTAGTGGAGTGCTGATGTATAATAATCGTACGTCGGGAAGTTCGATTTTACTTTCGTAAAAACCGTTTTTACGCGAAAACACATATCTCTGTTGTTGTTAATTAGACTCTTGATTCCGATCAGTAGGCTACGTTTATCAGTGTCAAACCGTACCAACGGTTTTGCAGCATTGTATAGGGAAGCATTTTTCAGTTGCATAAATATATCTTAAAAGAAAATACGTATAAATTACGGAACAAGTCATTAGAAGTTCAGAACGTTTTGTCAGAAACTCGGTATCTGACAAAATTAAAATATATTGGGAAAATTTGTGTAGGACAATAAATTCTTGTCAAAGAAGACATTTTCCGGCCTATTCCTGCTACGTCTTGGTCTGTGTGGAGTGGACGGTTTAACGCAAACCCGGATAGGATAGGATATTGCAAACCAGGTAAAAATTACCTTTCTGTTGAGCGCATATAGTTACTGGGCAGAAGATGCAGAGTCAAGGAATGATAATAATCACTCAGAAGCGTTCCTGAGAAACGTCTCGCTCTGCGTGCCAGTGAGAACAATTTGCGTCCCAGAACAATTTTATTTACTGAATTTAGTTTGTGTTTTTATAATCAACATTGAAAGAGAATATCAAAAATATTCACATTATATGTGTCATTAGGAGTAATCAAATTTGTGTCAATAATTGACATTCATCTTTCAGTACTTTTCTTTGAATAAACAATAAAGACAAGAAAAGAATAGCTCAAAAACAAAAACTAACCCATGTAAAAGTATGACGTCAGCAGTATAGCGTCTACAGGTTATAACGTCTAATTCTCGGCGATCCGAAGGAGGTCGTTATAAACTATTGCTACTATATATAGCTATTACCATCGATGTATACTATATGGATCGCGTGCTGCATTCACTGAATTCGGTCCGACCGCTGCATCAGTGGTTGGCAACAACACTGCGTATGCTATATACTGTACCTGTACAAAGTCTGACATTTCTGCTTTGTTATAGCTTTTGTTACTTTAGCGGATTATATTTTGCGTTAAATGGTATAGCTGTGTCATTTTAACAATTAATGACTCCAAAGTGGGAGGTTTTTAATAAGTTCTTTTCCAAAATAAACTCATTTGTTTCCATATTCCTTAAGGAAATGGAAGTATGGTGATGGCAAAAAAAATCGTGTTCGAGATTATTGCAGATTCTGATTGTACTACACTCAAAACATGAAAAAAAGTCGTTTTTCGAAAAGTGTCTGTGTGTCTATCTGTCTGTCTATCTGTCTATCTGTCTGTCTATGTGTGTGTCTGTAGATTTTTTTCTATGGCAAACGATAATAGCCGCAAATTCAAACAGAATCAAATAATTTTTTGCATACAGCCCTGATTTGTAGAGTTTTCAAGACCTGCTGTTTTTGGTGAAGATCGGTTAAGGGAAAGGGGTAGTTTACCAGCCACGTTTTTTGTTTTTACAAGGGTATTTTCTATGGCAAACGATAACAGCCGCAAATTCAAACAGAATCAAATACCTTTTTGCATACAGCCCTGAATTGTAGAGTTCTCAAGACCTATTGTTTTTGGTGAAGATCGGTTAAGGGAAAGGGGTAGTTTACCGGCAAAGTTTTATGTTTTAACAAGGGTATTTTCTATGGCAAACGATAACAGCCGCAAATTCAAACAGAATCAAATAATGTTTTGCATTCACCCCTAAATTGTAGAGTTCTCAAGACCTATTGTTTTTGGTGAAGATCGGTTAAGGGAAAGGGGTAGTTTACCAGCAAAGTTTTATGTTTTAACAAGGGTATTTTCTATGGCAAACGATAACAGCCGCAAATTCAAACAGAATCAAATAATGTTTTGCATACACCCCTAAATTGTAGAGTTCTCAAGACCTATTGTTTTTGGTGAAGATCGGTTAAGGGAAAGGGGTAGTTTACCTGCAAAGTTTTATGTTTTAACAAGGGTATTTTCTATGGCAAACGATAACAGCCGCAAATTCAAACACAATCAAATAATTTTTTGCATGCAACTCTGAATTGTAGAGTTTTGAAGACCTATTGTTTTTGGTGAAGATCGGTTAAGGGAAAGGGGTAGCTTACCAGCAACGTTTTACGTTTTAACAAGGGTAATTTTTACTATGATGAACGATAACTGCCGCATATTCAAACAGAATCAAATAATTTTTTGCATACGTCACTGAATTGTAGAGAACTCAAGGCCTTTCGATTTTGGTGAAGATCGGTTAAGGGGAAGGGGTAGTTTACCGGCAACCTTTTACGTTTTAACAAGAGTAAAGTACTTGAAAATTCATTTAAACTTTTTCAAACAATGGTAATTGTTAAAAATAAAATAATTTTGTTGCCAGGCAATAAAATTATAATTTTTTCATTTTAATGTAAATCATGTATGAGAGAAAATATATCGTTCGTGGCAGGCAAGCATATCTCAGTTATGTAATGTTTACGTTTCCATTTTATTATTATGACTACCGCAATAAAAAGGCAGGGAAGACACACACACACACACACACACACACACACACACACACACACACACACACACACACACACACACACACACACACACACACACACACACACACACACACACACACACACACACACACACACACACACACACACACACACACACACACACACACACACACACACACACACACACACACACACACACACACACACACACACACACACACACACACACACACACACACACACACACACACACACACACACACACACACACACACACACACACAATTCGCGTTATTTCTGGCCTCATTCATGTTTATTTTCTTACATTTGCATGCTTTTTAAATGGAAAGTGCCGAAACCCATACCAACATAACGCGTGCAAGCCGAAAAAGTGTCTAGCGTGGATAGCGATTTGCTTCCTGTGGATCGCTGGGCAATGTAACTGCACGTGTTTACAGAGGAACGATTCATAGACAGACTTTTCGTCTTTAGGGAATAAACTCTCTGCAAGATGCTGAGGGTCCATGAGTGACTTCGGAGCGCTCCTTCTTTTCCGCGTGTTTGTTCTGTGAAACGTACACGGTAGATTCGCAGCTTTACTCTAAGCAACGCTCAATAGGAAATGTTGAAAATTTTTGTCCATGGTGTACCCTCATACACACTAAACCTGCTCTGATGTTTTAATTACGGACATCATAATATTAAAACTTTGGAAACTTGAGCACTACTTAATGGAGATCAATCATTAACTTATACAAGCCATTAATTTTATGCATATTTTTTATATATATGTGTACAACGTTATCGGCAACAAAGAAGTAGTTTTTGTTAAAATTTCTTCCCGGGATATTTGGCCGTAGTCCAATGTTTTCTACAAAACCAGACGTTTCGGCAATGCCATCGACTTCCATCATCAGTGGAAATCTAGTACGATAACGTGAGGTGGTATACGTTAGTGACCACAGTACTGTTGTTAAGGCTGAAGCAGTAAGTAGAAAGAAGTAGTTTCTATGGTAATATTTCATTTCGAAAATGATTTTAAATATAAATCTTAGAATATGGAAGTCATGTATCGTTCTCCATACCGATATTTCAGTATTCTGACACATTATTTAAGTTTATCGCTAAGTTCTGTTGCGTTCTTATTTATGAACATTTATTATTGAAGCCAGACGAATAAAGATAAGCATAAGGGAAACAAAGAATAAAAGACGTGAGCGCCGTAAACTTTAAAATATTTATTGCGTAAAAGAAGCTGGCGTATACGCTCGCCATGGTCGTTAAAGTGTTCAATAAGCAATGCTAATTTACATTAATTTATTTTATTTTATTTAATTAGCTACGTATTAACTGTATAAAAATTGTTTACATTAAACATTACTAAATAATACAAATTTATTTAACTTTTGGCAGTCACCAAGCTTAGAGAAGGTAGCTGCAGCGGTTCTTTCCTTAGCACTATTATAGCACAAGATTTTATAAAATAATGTCACTATTAATTTGATAAGTTTCACTTCATGGCTGTCTTCTGAAATATCATTGTTTGAAATGTGTTTTCTAAACACTGTGCCCGCAAAGTTTTGCAAGCTGATATAATCATTTTTTGGTATTAAGTTTACTGTCAGATATAATCAATAAATTATACATATATTTTACAATCTTTAAAACGTCTAATGACGCTCTAATTAATTTTCCGCTTGATACAAAATCAGTAAAATGAGTGTAAACGCTTAAGTTATTGTCATCTGTTATCAGTTAGGCAAAAGTAAAAACAAACTGTTATAATAATAAAATCTTCATAAGCACAAATTTTCAGTAGAACTGTCCCAAATGTAATAATTGTAAACTGTTAAAACAAGTGCATTACTGACTGAATGACTCTTAATACACGTGTTAACTTAGCGCCAAACGCTTTATTGCCAACCATTGTGTGGGAAGCTATACGTGCTTCGGACCGTTTTCTGCCGTTCACTTTGCCTGACAGCACGCGATCCATATAGTATACATCGATGGCTATTACAGATGTAGAATACAGTACATGAATAATATGTAAAATGGAGTGGGCAGGCCTTGTGTGCAATGAATTGTATATTACGTTGTAATATAGTGGAGTATCACGTGCGGACTGCGACACAGCTCTAGAGAGCAATTTATCCTCAACTTGTGCATCTTTTGTTGTTAGTCGCACAATAAGTAGCGGAGTAAATACGTTAATTAGGTACACGGAACTATGACAAAAGGCATTTATCGGCGGTCAGCTGTTAGCCAGCAATTCCCGCTGTCCAAATTGCCGTTGAAAACCGCGTTATCGTTACCAATTAGTTCTGTCCATACTAGCAACGGCTCACACACACATATATATCTAATATATTTAACCGTAAACGAAACTCATAAAAAGTATCGTGTTGATAAAATGTTATTGTACAACTATCATCATGTACTACTTACTGTTCTCTAGGAAATGCCCACTGCAGTTATCCCTTCTGATTCGACACTTATTTGCCTGTGGTTGAATCAATGTAATAGCGTTTGTTTATGATACTTCACCATTGACGGTAAGACTGATGACGAATATATCAAAGTGTACCAAATGCGTGACCAGATTGCCAAACGCTATTATGGGTAAGAAGGAAATCACAGAAGTCAGTGGTAGTATACAAGACTGTTTTTCTACTATAGGGGACAAAAACCTCAGCCTTATAAAGAAGCGTAAAAGCAAACTGTAAGCCAGTGAGATGAGGTTTCGGAGGCGCGCGGCTGAAATAACTACGAAAGACCGATTTAGGAATGTGACCATCGAAAATCTTTCAGCTCGAATGAGTTGTGGAGACTGTAGAGAGGAGAACGTTGCATCGGTTCTGACGAAACGTATCGCATTGGAGCCGTTGAAGTGCGCCAAGACGAAGGGAGAGAGAGATTGGAATGGATCGACTATATCGAGAAGTTGGCTATTAGAAGGAGGAAAACCTTACTAGAAGTTAAATGCCTCGCCCATAACAGACAGCAGTTTAGGAGGTGGCTGAACTACGCTAACGCTTAACGGCTTAAATCGACTTTAATATTTATTTTAAGATTATCCATGGAATTTGTTTTAAAAACATATAAATAATTTTACTGAATTAAATACACAACAGTTTCTGTTATTTTATTTTTTTAAATACCAAGTTGCCTTTATAGTCATAACATAACGAGATATCTATGGTTGATATTACCAAACTACATATAACTTAATATACAAATGTTTACAACTTGGCATCATAGACATGAAATGTAGACCAACCAATTTCCAATTTCATTTTGGAAAGAGTGATGGCGCTAAATCTTCGTCAAAGTCTGTAGATGAGGGGATAAAAATGTTATACATATTATTTAAAGTAACAAAAAGAACTGATACACCACTCTACATTATAATAGTAAGATTGTTTTAAGATCGTGACATGAATATATAAATTATTCTTTATATAAGGTCAGCTATTATTTGTTTTGTCAACTATTTTATAGAAATTTATGGTTTATGTAGGTGGAAATACTACATAAATTGGATAGCAGAAAAACTTCGTGAAGCAGGCTCCCTACTACGGTTACACTGCACTTGTTGTGAGTAGTACCATAAGTTATAAGAGTGGGGATACGCCATGACGCCATGTGGGCATGTGAGTGAGTCACAGGGCGATCGCCATAAGAGCAACACGCTCACGATGTATTCACTATTGTAGCTGTATAATAAATCTTTTTATTATATTTAATAGCCGTGTAACTGTACATTTATTCACACATATAACATGGCGCTGCGGCTTTGAAGAACTAAAGTGCATAAAATATATAGTGGAGTTATTCAGTTTGAATACAGTGTGTGAGTTGCGTAGTGTAATTGTGAAAATGTCTACTACTGCTGCAGGTACAGGAACGACAACGACGTTTACAACCACGTCTACGTCATTAACGGGCTTGAAACCACCAAGTTGTTTACAAAAGTTAACTACTGAAGGATGGACAAAGTGGAAACAGCTTTTCGAAATATATCGTATTGCATCAGGTACTAATAAAATGGCCGATGATATACAAGTGGCCGTATTTTTGCATTGCATAGGTGAAGAATGTGTAGACCTGTATAATACGTTGGGATTAACCGACGATGAAAAAAACAGTTACGATACAGTACTGCAGAAATTTGAAGAGCACTTTGTGCCTATCAAAAATGAGAGTGTTAGTTCGCACATGTTTTTCACGAGAAATCAGGAGCCTGGTGAGTCGTTTGATGCATATTTGACTGAATTGAAGAAATTAAGTGCGGATTGTAATTTTAGTACTTTGAGAGAGCGTTTGATAAGAGATCGCATTGTTGCCGGCATTTTAGACCAACGAGTCAAAGATAGGTTATTACGTGAAAGTGAGTTAACGTTAGTAAAAACTGTTAAAATTTGTAAAAGTGCTGAATTATCGGAACAGCATGTTAAAAAACTCGAGCCTACAAAGGAAGTTGCTAGCATAAAAAATCAGCTGAGTAGCGGCAATTCCATGACTCATGACGGTGACGCAGGCAACAACATGAGCAGAGTTCGACAGACAAAGATGACATCATCATCATCATCATCATCATCTTCAACGACACGAGAGCCGGGTGCTTCAAGACAACAGGTGACCGCATGCCAACGGTGCGGATACAATCATCGTTTTAAGAATTGTCCAGCGTTTATGAAGGACTGTATAAACTGTGGTAAGACAGGACATTTTGCAAAAATGTGTAAAAGGAAGCGTTCAATAAAAGTTGTAAATGTGGCGTCTGAGGCTGAATGTGAGTATTTTTATGAATTTTTTTGTGACTGGATTAGTGTGGATGCTCCAGTGCACGAGACGAATGGATACAACATGTAAATATTTTAGATTCTAAGAAAACAGTTGCTTTTAAAACTGACACTGGAGCTCAATGTTATATAATACCTATTGACTTATGTAGAAAATTGAATATAACTGAATGCCTGAAATCTAATGTAATTTTGAAAAATTATAGTCAAGAAAAAATGAAAACTATTGGTAAAGTAAGCTTAAATTGCAATGTAGGCAATGTTAAACAACGAGTAGAGTTTGAAATTTTTGATGGTAAAAGTGTACCTATTTTAGGTTTAAAGAGTTCCATTGATTTTAATTTGATAGAGTCCAGCCTGGAGACGAAGCTATGGTTGACATTTTAAATGCTTTTTCAGTAAACACAGCTAATGATATTATAAAGAAATACGCAGATGTTTTTAATGGTTATGGTAGAATAAAAGATTTTCAATATAAAATAGAATTAAAAGAAGGAAGTGCAGGTAAAGTAGAACCGTGTAGACATGTTCCTTTTAAATTGATTAATAAATTGAAATATGAAATAAATAGAATGGAAGCTGTTGGTATTATATCGAAAATTAAAAAACCAACTGATTTTGTAAATTCATTAGTAGTTGTTGGTAAAACAGATGGGTCAATAAGAATTTGTTTGGACCCACAATATTTAAATTCTTGCATAAAAAGAGAACATATTCAGCTTCCTACAATTGATGAGATTGCAGCAAAGGTAAAAAACCCAAAATATTTTACAAAGTTGGATGCAAATAAAGCATTCTGGCAAGTTGAATTGTCAGAAGATAGTAAAGAGTTAACTACTTTTAATACTTCATTTGGGAGATATTATTTTAACAGAATGCCTTACGGTATAAGCTCTAGTCCTGAAGTATTTTATAGAGTTTTTAATCAAATTTTTGAAGATATTGAAAATGTAGGCATATATGCCGATGATATGTTAATTTGGGCTGAGACTAAAGACCAATTATTAAAAATTATGGATAAAGTTTTTAAAAGAGCCAGAGAATATGGTATTAAATTTAATGCAGATAAAAGTGCTTTTATTGTAACGAAAGTTAAATATTTGGGTCATATACTTTCCGCAGATGGAATTGAAATTGATACAGAAAAAGTTGAGGCAATTGAAAAAATGCAAATACCAAAAAATAAAAGAGAATTACTAACATTCTTAGGAACAATAAATTATGTATCAAAGTTTATACCAAATGCTGCACAATTAACTAGTAGTTTAAGACAACTAACAAAGAAAGATGTGCCATTTGTGTGGGGTACTGCACAGCAAACGTCATTTTTAAAGCTTAAAGAGGCGTTATGTAAACCTCCAGTTTTAACATATTTTGAGATAAATAAACCCATAACATTGAGTGTAGATGCTTCCAGTGAGGGACTTGGATGTGTATTGATACAAGATGGAAGACCAGTGGCATATGGTTCCCGTGCTTTAACAGAGACTGAAGTAATGTACAGTCAAATTGAAAAAGAGTGTTTAGCAATTGTTTTTGGTTGTCATAAATTCAATCAATATTTGTTTGGTCAAAAATTTGTCGTAGAGACTGACCATAATCCACTGATCTCGATCTTTAAAAAACCAATGAATAAAATCACTCCAAGATTACAAAGGATGAGAATAAGTTTACATAATTTTGATTTAGAACTTAAGTATGTACCAGGTAAAAAATTATTACTGGCTGATCATTTGAGCAGAATTTATTTGCAAACTACAGAGTCCTCTGATGAAGAAAAAATTAAAGCATATGTTATGATGGTTGAGAAAAGTCTTAGTGTATCTGATATAAGAATGAATGAATTAAAAAATGAAACTAGCAACGGTAAAGAACTGCAAGAAGTTCTAAAATATGTAAAAGATGGATGGCCTGTAAACAAATCATCCGTTTCTGAAACTGTCAAACCATATTTTTCTTTCAAAGAAGAACTTTCAGAGTGTAAGGGTTTATTGTTGAAAAATACTTGTATAGTTGTACCAAAATCCATGAGAAAAGTAATGCTTGCTAAAATACATTATGCTCATTTTGGTAGTGAAAAATGCAAAATGTTAGCTAGAAAAACATTGTTTTGGCCAGGCATGTCGAAGCAAATTGATGACTTGGTAAGCAATTGTGATATTTGTTGTAGTTATCAAAGGGATAATAGTAAAGAACCAATGATTGAAAAATCAATACCTAAAAATCCTTGGGAAATTGTAGCTTCTGATATTTTTTATTTACTTGGTAAAAGGTTTATAATTGTAGTAGATACGTATAGTAAATTCGTTGATTTGCAACATTTAAGTGATTTAAGTGCAGAGTCTACTATACAGTCTTTAAAGGAGTTTTTTGCACGATATGGGGTACCTAAAGTTTTATATTCAGATTCAGGTACTCAATACACGAGTTTTAAATTTAAAAAATTTTCAGATCAATGGGGTTTTAAACATGTGATAACTACTCCAAAACATCACCAGTCAAATGGTTTAGCAGAGAGACATATACATACTCTCAAACGTATTTTGAAAAAAATTATTCAGGAAGGAAAGGATAAAGAAATGGCTCTATTACAATTAAGAAATATGCCTATTGATAATAGTGGCATTACGCCAGCGGAATTAATGTATGGTAGGAAAGTAAGAAACATAATACCAAATTCAAATGAAGGCAAAGTAGAGTCAAATAAATTTAGTACTATTTTGCAAGAACGTCAAAATAAACAAAAGTTCTATTATAATAAAGGTTCGAAAGCTCTTACAGAATTTAATGTGGGAGATAAAGTTAAAATTCATGATGAAGGAAAGGAAACCTTATCTCATCAAAGTGGTATTATTATTGAAAAACATCAAAATCCTAGATCTTATAAAGTAAAAACAGAGCAAAATACTATTGTAACACGTAATCGAAAAGGTCTATCCAAAGGTACACAATTTAATGAAATCCAATATAGTTTAGATATACCATTTGAAGAGCCCACACAAAGAAGAGTTTCGAACAATACAAATACTGTAAATAATAATGTGAATAATGCAAA